>BLSH010135249.1:1253842-1264433 GCA_018402905.1 Glandirana rugosa
AAGGTCTTACAAGGGCTGCAGCCCTTCAGGCTGGGGTCATCTCCTCCTAGACAAAAACAGGGCTGTCCCAAACTCAAGACTATTTATGCACTTCCTAGCCACCTTCTGGGCATCTTTTTCCAGGGATTGGATGAGACAACATAAATATTTAGCTTGCTGATTTGCTTTTTTTGCAGCCCACAACATTCTGGAATCTTCCAGAAGGCCAGGGGAAATAATCAACCCTAAAACCAGTGGAGCCCAGAACAGCCCAAATAAATCACAAACTGCTTCACTGATTACAGTGGAGTCAAAAGTATCTAAGTTTACCTTTCATAGCAACCAACTAGGAGGGTGCTACATCTATAGTGCTGACAATTTATGCAATGATTTACATATTGTTTATGCACATCAGTCCCTGCCCTCAAGGAGCTCACAATCTAAAATCTCAAACTTGGGAAGCTGTCACTCTTTAATAGGAAGTGCCTGTCAAAAAACTTCCCAAAAAAACAACAAAAAGAAACAAAACCACCATAAAGCTGAACTCCAAACTCTAAAACTTTAATATAAATATATTTATTTATAGTCACAAAGAATATAAATTTACTCTATGTGCATCCAATACCTTTTGGGAAACCCAAAAATACCTTATAAAAGTAGCATCATTGTGCTGCACATACCTTTTACAGGGAGCTTCAGCAGGCCACACCCACTTCAGGCTGCCTACAGAAGACTACAGGAAGGGGCAGGTACAAGACCAGTCACTCTGCACAAGGAGAGAAAGCAGCAGTGACCAGTCTGGATTACAAAGGGGTTAAGTGAAATTGGCGCTGCTAGTGTTAAAGTACTCGCGATTGCGTGCTTAAAATGAATATATAGTAAACATACAAAGTGCTAAATGCAAAAAGTATGAAACAAGACCTGTGTTGAAATATTAAAGTGCTATGTGCTGTAACTCAAGCTGCAAATTTATATATAAACCATCAAATGTTATGACCAGTGTCAAAGTGCTCAGTGCTATAAACATATCTCACATTAGGGCTTGACAAATTTGCCTTGAATCTAGGAGCCAGCTAAAAAAGTTAGGAGCCAGTTTTTTATAGTGCAGAGCAGCCAGTCAATAACTCCACCATTACATCAGGGTTATAACCTGGCCAGAAAGAGTGACACTAAAAAATCTGTTATGGGGGAAACTCCTTATTATGCCAAATGCATTGTGACTGCGGCATGTAAAACGCCCTCATCTGCTGCCTAAGGGAGGCCAATGGTGGGTGGCAAAAACATGTCTCTACTGCACATTTTTACCACCCAACTTGTACATCTAAACAAAGCCTTAGTGACATTGTAAATAAAATACAAAAAAAAGGTGAAAAGTATTCCAGCGCTGCTGAACTTCTGCTGCCTCTTTGCAGCCACTTCCTGCCTACATGTGTGTCCCCAACAGTGACTTTTCATTGCTCTGGTGGGTTTCTGGTCACCATGAAATACTGGAGCCCAGCTGCACATAGAGTGGTAATTGTTGATGGCACACAGGGCTTTATCACAATTTTGTTGCTTAGAACAGGGCTTGACAAATTTGCCTTGAATCTAGGAGCCGGCTAAAAAAGTTAGGAGCCAGTTTTTTATAGTGTAGTGTGGGGTTGTCAGCGCCAGGGGTAAGACAAGTAATTTGCGCCCCTAACCCTAACTTACTCACAGCAGAGCACCCAGTCAATAACTCCACCATTACATCAGGGTTATAGGCTGGCCAGAAAGAGTGACACTAAAAAATCTGTTATGGGGGAAACTCCTTATTATGCTGAATGCATTGTGACTGCGGCATGTAAAACTCCCTCATCTCCTGCCTAATGGAGCTTAAGGGTGGCAAAAACATGTCTCTACCGCACATTATTACCACCCAACATGCACATCTAAACAAAGCCTTAGTGACATTGTAAATAAAATACAAAAAAAAAAGGTGAAAAGTATTCCAGCGCTGCTGATCTTCTGCTGCCTCTTTGCAGCCACTTCCTGCCTACATGTCTGTCCCCCACTGTGACTTTTCATTGCTCTGGTGGGTTTCCGGTCACCATGAAATACTGGAGCCCAGCTGCACATAGAGTGGTATTTGTTGATGGCACACAGGGCTTTATCACAATTTTGTTGCTTAGAATAAAGGTCACGTTTTTTGCGGTGTAACATTATTTTTCATATTATACAAAAAAATAATGGGTTAACTTTACTGTTTCGTTTTTTTTTTATTCATTAAAAGTGTATTTTTTTCCAAAAAATTGCGCTTGAAAGACCGCTGCGCAAATACCATGTGACATAAAATATTGCAGCAACCGCCATTTTATTCTCTAGGGTCTCTGCTAAAAAATAATATATAATGTTTGGGGGTTCCAAGTCATTTTCTAGCAAAAAACACTGGATATTTAATTGTAAGCCACTAATGTGAGAGAGGGCTTAGTCTATAAATGGTTAAACTTTCCTGATAGCCCGGAGATCATTGCTTTGAAAGAACGAGAAGATACATTGTTGTGTTTATTCTTCTAACTCTCAACAACTATTCCAGGCAGCCTGTTTGTTACTTTTCTTCAATCTAAGTGGAAACAAATATCCCGGGAAGCAGGCGAAGTTTAACAGCTGTTCGATGAAGCAGAGAACTCTCGGCTCTCGCTGAATCTGACAGCTGTTTTACCATGGGGAGAGAAGAAACGGCAGTCACTCGCCAGGACGCGATTTCTGGTCGCCATGGCGACCTGGCGCCTGGGGTTTGTCGAGGCCTGGCTTAGAATAAAGGTCACTTTTCTCGCAGTGTAACATCAACTTTCATATTATACAAAAATAAAAAATGGGCTAACTTTATTGTTTAGTTTTTTTTATTCATTAAAAGTGTATTTTTTCAAAAAAATTGTGCTTGAAAGACCGTTGCGCAAATACCATGTGACATAAAATATTGCAGCAACCGCCATTTTATTCTCTAGGGTCTCTGCTAAAAAATAATATATAATGTTTGGGGGTTCCAAGTCATTTTCTAGCAAAAAACACTGGATATTTAATTGTAAGCCACTAATGTGAGAGAGGGCTTAGTCTATAAATGGTTAAACTTTCCTGATAGCCCGGAGATCATTGCTTTGAAAGAACGAGAAGATACATTGTTGTGTTTATTCTTCTAACTCTCAACAACTATTCCAGGCAGCCTGTTTGTTACTTTTCTTCAATCTAAGTGGAAACAAATATCCCGGGAAGCAGGCGAAGTTTAACAGCTGTTCGATGAAGCAGAGAACTCTCGGCTCTCGCTGAATCTGACAGCTGTTTTACCATGGGGAGAGAAGAAACGGCAGTCACTCGCCAGGACGCGATTTCTGGTCGCCATGGCGACCTGGCGCCTGGGGTTTGTCGAGGCCTGGCTTAGAATAAAGGTCACTTTTCTCGCAGTGTAACATCAACTTTCATATTATACAAAAATAAAAAATGGGCTAACTTTATTGTTTAGTTTTTTTTATTCATTAAAAGTGTATTTTTTCAAAAAAATTGTGCTTGAAAGACCGTTGCGCAAATACCATGTGACATAAAATATTGCAGCAACCGCCATTTTATTCTCTAGGGTCTCTGCTAAAAAATAATATATACTGTTTGGGGGTTCCAAGTCATTTTCTAGCAGAAAACACTGGATCTTTAATTGTAAGCCACTAATGTGAGAGAGGGTTTAGTCTTTTAAATGGTTAAACTTTCCTCATAGCCCGGAGATCATTGCTTTGAAAGAACCATAAGATACATTGTTGTTCCTTTATTCTTCTAATGGCCTGTACACACGATCCGAAAATCGTACGAAAAATATCGCATACGATGCGATCGTACGATAATCGGATCGTTAGTACACAGCTTACGAGAGCCGATCACGACAGTTCATCAGATAATATTCGATCGGACAAGCATGAAAATTTTGATCGCATGGTGCCCGATCGTACGATTTTCGTTTAATCAGTACAGTTGTCGTCCGACAATGCAATACAAATACACTACAACACATGACATCACTTCCGATTTTTTATTCTGTCGTACGAGAATATTCGTGACTTTAGTATATTCTTCCGATTCGATCTGAGATTAGCATGCAAAAAAAAACGGACGATCTGTCGTCCGATTTTCGGATCGTGTGTACGGGGCATAACTCTCAACAACTATCCGGGCAGCCTGTTTGTTACTTTTCTTCATTCTAAGTAGAAACAACTATCCCGGGCAGCGGCCAAGTGTAACAGCTGTTAGATGAAGCAGAGAAGGCTCTCGGCTCTAGCTGAATCTGACAGCTGTTTTACCATAGTGATAGAAGGAACGGCTGACACTCGCCAGGACGCGATTTCTGGTCGCCATGGCGACCTGGCGCCTGGGGTTTGTCGAGGCCTGTCTCACATGACTTATAAGTGCTATGTGCTACAATTCAGAATACAAAAAAAATACATAAAACATAAAATATTATTCCGTGTTAAAGTGCTGTGAACTAATCAAAATATCACTTAATATAAAAAAATTCATCCAACAGTTTATCTAAGTATTAAAAGTCCACCAAGCGATCAAGGTGCTGTATTGCACAGCGCCCTCTATTATTCAGTGTTTCCAAAGATATGCGTATCCAGCATACAGGTCAAAGCGCTCAAACCAGTGCTCCAGGTGCATGCAGTTAAGCATGGGTGTGTATCACACTTGTGCCCCCTATTTATGCCGCACTGATTTGAGCACTTTGAACTGTATGCTGAATACAAATATCTTTGGAAACACTGAGTAACAGATAAAGGGCGCTGTGCGGGGGGGGGGGCGTGGCTTGCGGCGCATGGAGTAGGACGTGCTGAGGGCTCTCTCCGCCGGATCTCCTTCCTTTTACCCTGATAACTCCTTACAACTGCTGCAAATCCACCAATGCTTACCGGCTCCACACCCAGCACTGTCCCGGCTATCCACCAGTGTCTCATTTGGGAAAGAACAACAGGGCCCAACCCTGCATTCCAAGATGGTGCCCGTTTGTCCCGGTGGGCAAAAGAAGCAGCCCAAAAGCTGTTCTCCAAGTCCCTGGGCAAAGACACACCAGCCAAGCCAGCTGCCACAATCTCAGAGGCCTCTCCAGATCACTCTACTGAGAAGGAGAATGGCTCTGCATGGCTGGATGATCCTGCATACCTGCTATGGGACACAATGAGTACACCTGCTATAATGGCATCAGGCAGTGATCCCAGCACCTACAGTAATCAAGAGCCATAGCCCACTCTTATAGAGATCTTTGCAGCAATCACCTCCTGCAACACTAATCTGACTAATCTCACTAATGAGTTTAAAGAAGTTAAAATGGAGGTTGCACTCATTAGACAAGATATGCAGAAGCTAAGGGATCGTACGGCTGCTTTGGAGGGCCAGATGAGCACTATTGAAGATGAGGTGGCTCCATTACAGCATGAAGTGAGGTAGGTACAGGGCCTAGCCTCTGCTCATACTGCACACCTGGAAGACCTGGAGAACAGACTCAAAAGAAATAATGGGAGAGCTGCGGGCATTCCAGAGAGGGCAGAGGGTAAGAACCCTGTAGCGTTCATAGAATGCTGACTTATTGAAACATTTGGCCGGGAGCCATTTGGCCCTATGTTCGCAGTAAAGAGAGGGCGCACCATGTCCCCGGGAGGCCCCCACGCCCTGGGGAACCCCCAAGACCCTTCTTGTTTAAACTCCTGAACTTTAGGGACAGAGACGCCCTAATTTCTTTCTACCCAGACTTCTCTGCTGAGCTACAGAGCTACAATGTAAACAGGCAAAGTTCACTAAAGTAAACAAGCGTTTGCGACGTTTTGGTGTTTCATATGCAATGCTTTATCCTGCAAAGCTAAGAATAATGCCGAATGAAAACCCTGCCACAGTGTCAGATTGGCTGGATCGAGAGGAGCACGCTCTGCGCAAGGCTGTGAATACCTGAGCCACAGGAGCTTTGCTTCTGTCCTCTTTGTCATTACCAAAGGTGGAATAAGCGTTAAACACATTCTTGTTGGAAACCTATATATCCCTTTAAGGCAGCTAATGAATATACAGGCGTCACCTTTATTAACACTTTTCCTCAAGTGGAACTGGCAAATCCCTTCGGATCTATGGAACAGAGAGACGTAGGGGCCCCTCCCAATAATCCATCCCGTGTGGATATAATGCACATGTTCAACCCCACCGGTTCCTGGGGACTGTGTGTTTTTTTTTGTGTTTGTTGACTTCTCAACTTTTGTTGGGAGCCGTGTTGGCCCACAAAGGGCCCTTGAACAGTCTGTTGAAGTGTGTGCCTACCCTAACACAGCAATGTTTGCCTCCCTAACTGTTACTATGATGTTATCTCTTCACATCTTTGGGTCCTATGGTAGTCCGATCCTCCTCTCCCCCCACTTATTTTTAATTTTTTACCCCAACTCCTTCTTCTATACTTTGTCCCCCATTCCGAGGCCTCATGGCGCCTATATGGTGCTTATGAGTTTTACTCCTGTTTACCACTGTCACAGTATAAAAGTGATGGCATTGATATTAATGCCCAGTGATCATCATGGGAGACGAATATAATCTTATTTAATGGAATGTGAGGCGTCTGAGTGTTGCAGTGAAACGTCAGGCACTATTTTCCTTACTCAAATCATAATATCCTGCGATGGCATGCCTGCAGGAAACACACTTACAACCCACTACCACACCAACACTGAAAAACTCTGGTTATCAAGTACAGTTTCACTCCACTTACACCATGTAATCCAGAGGGGTCAGCATTCAAATTTCCAATGATGTCTCCTTTGAATTACTACATTCAAAGATAGATGATATACTACAAATTCTTGTTTGGACTCCATAAGATACTATTCTAGGATGCAATTGATTGTTTGGGAGGCTTCCCATTATTATTTTTCTACCAATGGATGATATATGTCGCAGGGGATGTACACACTAAGGTTATTTATGCTATTTTCTGCTTAAAGTTTAGTAATAAGTCTGAACTAATTGATTGTGCGGAGTGCGGACTACCACTTATGTTTCACCGTATAGATTTGTACATGATACTTATGTTATGCAATGGTTAATGTAACTGTTTGTGTCTTTACTAATTTTATGTGTAGCCTTGTGCTCCCTTGAGAGTGGCTTGTAGTAGTGGTTCACCTGATAGCTGACCTCAATCGCACCATATAGTACAGGGATTCCATATACAAACCTGTATATGCGCACTTCACTGCAGACTCTCGCTCTGCAGACTATTGCTCCTATCAACTCTCCAGCACTTCACTTGCTGACCGTTTCTCCTATAGTCCCCTCCCTACACAGAACTCACAGCTTTACACTTCCTTGCTTCTCTGCAGCTCAGAACTTAGTTTTGAGCCTGAAGGGAAATTTATCAGGCTTCTCCATACCTTTCTCTTCACCACGGTTAGCACATGGTGAAGCCTACCTTGTTTCACCAGGACCTCAGGAACACCCATTACAGGCCAGGGATCATGGGCCCCTGAATGTGCAGCAAAAATACTTTAGTGCTAACCGGGCCTTTGACGGACTACGACTCCCAGCCCATCCTCTTCCAGGTCCCATCGACCTGCTCTCTGGTAGTGACTCTCCTTTCCCTTGACTGGCTCCCAAGGCTCCCACAGACTGTCCACCATTCCTACTCCAGCACTTTCTCTTCCAGTTCCCAGGGACCATCACTCACCACACCGGTGGATACTTTAAAGTCTCTCTCCTCCTGTAGCACCTCCACTGTTCTCCTGTTCCTCCTGTGACGCTTTAGGAATCACTCTCCTTCCTGGCTGCACCCGAACCACCAGCCCCCAAGGTCACCCTCCCCAGACTGGGGGTGACCTCCCGGGTAGGGGCCTACACCACAGCGCCTCTGCTACATCTCCGGACTTCCACCCGACACTACTCCTCTCAAATTGGGCTGACTCTGAGTATTTAAGGTGGCCTGGCCCCTGCCAACCCTGCTTGGGGATTGGTCAGGGCTCCTTAGAATACTCCAGATGGCTCCAGCCACCTCCCAGCTCTCTGACCAGAAAGCCTTCTCCAGGTTTCTAGAAAGAAGTGGGAGGTTCTGGTGACCTCATCTGTTAAGTCCACCCAATCCTTCCTGAGCCTCTCCTCTCAGCCTAGATCAAAACATTCCGGCCTGCACACCACAGTCAGGTCTGACTAAATGCATCTCTCCTAGCCAAAACCCTGCTAGAAAACGCACCTATACTATACATATGCACAATAAAATTATTTTTCTGATTAAAAAAAGGGCGGTGTGCAATACAGCACCTTGATCGCTTGGTGGACTTTTAATACTTATATAAACTGTTGGATTAACTTTTTTATACTAAATACTTCCACCCAAAAGTGGAACTTCCGCTGGTTGGATTCCTTCCCCCCTCAGGTGTCACTATTGGCAGAGAGCGCAGTAGTGACCCGGGCATGCGCAGTAGTGACCCGGTCGTGAAGCTACACGTCCGGGTTCCCTTAGTCTCAATGGCAGCGGCCGCACTCGTCCACCGATCCGAAGATCGGTGGGCGTTGCTGAGATCGCTGGACTCCAGGACAGGTAAATTTCCTAAAGTTAAAAGTCAGCAGCTACTGTATGTGTAGCTGCTGACTTTTAATTTTTAAAGAGGCGGCGACGGGCGGCGGACCTCCTCTTTAAGTGATATTTTGATTATTTCTCAGCACTTTAACACTGAATATAATATTTTATGTTTTTTATTTATTTTTTTTTGTATTCTAATTTGTAGCACATAGCACTTATAAGTGATGTGAAATATGTTTATAGCACTGAGCACTTTGAGACTGGTCATAATATTTGATGGTTTATATATAAATTTGCAGCTTGAGTTACAGCAGATAGCACTTTAATATTTGAACACCGGTCTTGTTTTCACTTTTTGCACTTAGCACTTTGTATGTTTATTATATATTCATTTTAAGCACCCAATCACGAGTACTTTAACAGTAGCAGCGCCAATTTCACTTAACCCCTTTGCATAACATTGTTTGCCATCCGCCTAAGGTGGCTGTCATTTGTGAAGGCAGCAGCTACTAACATATGTTTAGTCCATAGCGCAGAACACTCTTCCCCTTCTTTTAGTCTGGATTACAGGAAGCTCCTGCGCAGAGGTAAAGTCTCACACTGAATTACTGCACAGATCTGGAAGAAATGCACAAAGCTTGCCAAGGTACAAAGAAGAATACACATGGCTCTTGTATTTAGACAATATTTGCTTAGCCTGGGGTGCAGCTTTAACTTCACCTTACCCATTGTCAAAATTGTGAAACATCACTGAAATCGTTGATGTTTGCCTAAATTTCATGGAAATAAAAAATTCTTATTGGAATTATTTATAAGGCTACGATTTTCAGGCGCTGCGGTGCTAAAAATAGTGCTGTGCAGCGCCTGAAAAACTCCCCCCCCCCCATTCTCCCCAGTGTGAAAGCCTGGGTGCTTTCACACTGGGCCGGTGCGCTTGCAGGACAGCAAGAAAAGTCCTGCAAGCCGCATCTTTGGGGTGATGCGGTGAGCGGTGTGAACACTGATCCTACACCGTCCCCTCCATTAAAAGCAATGGACGGCGATCCTGAAGCGGCTGTACACCGCCTTGGAAGCCCCGAGTGGTGGCGTTTTTAACCCCTTGTTAACCCCTTCTTGGGGGTTAAACGCGCCCCGCTCCCATCTGCATAGCGGCACAGCGTCAATTTACCGCTACCGCCCCTTCCTGCCCCAGTGTGAAAGTAGCCTAAGAGTTGTTTCTTTTCTGTGCGTCAGGAATAGTGAAACACAGACATCAAAACAATATATTAGTATATGTTGGTTAATCATAGGATAATTAACATTATTTGATAACTCCACCCGAAACCTAATTTAGGCTGGTTTCACACTAGAAACAAGCAGCGGCTCCCAGCAGGGGTCCGGTGCGTCTTGGTTCGCCGTATCCGGTCTGATTTCAGTCTTAATTTTGGGCTGAATTCAGACCTGAAAAGAACCAAAAGTCACACAGTGTTTTTGTGCTAAATGCACCAGACCTGCTGCGGACATATGTGAACCGGCTCCATAGAGAGCCGGTCAAAATCTCCTGCTATTGCAAATTGGATGCCGGGAACCCGTATCTAGAGTTGAGCGAACCTCTGGAAGTTCGGGTTCTGCTGGTCCGGCTGAACTTCGGGACAAAGTCCGGGTCCGGACGTAACCCGAACGATCGCACGGACACCGAACCCCATTGAAATCAATGGGGACCCGAACTTTTAGGCACTTGGGCTTGAAGGTCTCCAAGCGAGTTGAGATCTATGCCCAAGGGCCGTAGGTTAAACGTTATCGTCCTCTAAAACTGGCCGAGAGATACCTCGGCCAAGTGTATACAGGCGTCGTCCAGACCACGTAAATCGTGTTTTTGTGACACACTGAAAACCAAGAAAAGTCCAGACTTAAGTCGGGTTTTAATTCTGACTTTAGTCTGGCCTATGCCGCTTGGTTCTGCGTGGCCTGGGGACGACCCTCGGCGACGAACAAAGATCACACTTTGGTCGGATTTAATCCAAAGCCCACCTCAATAGTTTATTACAATTAATAGGATACTAATTGGTTGTATATGATTATATAACAAAACTA
>BLSH010135249.1:1273290-1293429 GCA_018402905.1 Glandirana rugosa
AGTTTGGGGTGGAGGAAGTTGACTGGCCTGTACAGAGTCCTGACCTCAACCTGATAGAACACCTTTGGGATGAATTAAAGTGGAGACTGTGAGCCAGGCCTTCTTGTTCACATCAGTGCCTGACCTCACAAATATGCTTCTGGCAGAGTGGTTAAACATTCTCATAGACACTCCTAAACCTTGTAGACAGCCTTCCCAGAAGAGTTGAAGCTGTTATAGCTGCAAAGGGTGGGCCAACTTGAGCCCTACGGACTAAGACTGGGATGCCATTAAAGTTCAAGTGCGTGTAAAGGCAGGTGTCCCAATACTTTTGACAATATAGTGTATAGTAGTTTGGCTACTTTAAAGTGCACCCGTGCCTAGATCATAAACATTAAAGTCGAACTCCTGGTATGATCATTTGTCAGGAATCAGCAGCAGGATGGCTAAATCTAAGATATAAGTGAACCAAAAATCTAGTGACAAAATTCCTAACTAAACAACCAAACAAACAGACAGCCTAATTAGCTATATACCATATATTCAAAATGGGGAACACAGAATAGCAGTGGAAAACTGGATGTGCAGGGAGCAGATGGAAACTGGGATCAGGAACAAGGGGGAGAAGGTGCAAGACTGCAGGGTACAGGGCAGGAGCAAGATCAGGATCAGTGGCAAACAGATTCTGGCTGCAGCAAAACACTTGAGCAAGAGGCACTAGTAGGGGAGGGACCTAAATACCCTCCCAGCAGTCACCATCTGGTGGAGACTGATTACTGGGATTTATTGGTTGCTTGGAGACACCCGCTGGTGGACCCCGAAACTACAGCCTTCCACTCTGGGAAGCACAGTGCCACCAACAGGTGATCCGGGTCCTGACATCATTATTGCCTACTTTCTTTAGTCCAAAGTGGCACAACCTATGTATGCATAACTGATGGACTAATGAGGAACTATACATTACTGTGGTTTTTGGAGCTACTGCATTGATAGCCGTGCTTATCCAGGTTCTATGCAGGTGGCTGTCCCACTCCACACTAACTACAGGGGTACAAACTAAAAATGCTGCATCTGCGGCAGGTGAACAGCCCTATCTGGCTGTTATTTTGTAGTGTAGATGGGTGGCTGGAGGTTGTAAAATCACAGCTTAGTCACCTGTTTTTACTGCCCCCCGACTGGAGGTAATGTCCTGGGAACTGAAAGTGTAGGGAGCGCTTTAGTTGCCGACTCATCCCTGGGTCCTAGGGAATGGGACCTGTGGTAAAACCACTGAGCCAGCTTGGATGTAATGTCCTGGGCACTGAAAGTGTAGGGAGCTCTTAAAATGCCAACTCACCCCATGGGTTCTGGGTGGGGAATAGGAACTTGCCTGTAGGTAGCGCCCAGCAGGGCAAGGTTAAGGTTCAGTTGGGTTTGGTGCCAGTTGTATGGCTGTTGTTTTTCCTCCTGAAGGGAATATAGACTGTAGCATTCCTTGGCTGGATTAATGCAGGGAGTAAGTTTCAACCTGGCTTTGGGCACAGGTCTCGGCTCTGCTCTCCATTTACTACTCTCATCAAGAAACTGTTGCGTTTAGAGACTTTACTAACCTTACTCAAGCAACGTGCTCAATTTATGCTATGGTTATTTGCATTCTTTTTTAATTTGCAAGTAATTAGGAAAAAACATTAATCACCGTGTGGAAACCATGTGGAGTAAATCTGCCTCACATGGGAAAGGCAATGAAATGGGCAGGAACAGGCAGAAGATGGAACTGTACTTGGTTACTCCCATAGTCCCTTAAAGTGATATTAAACATACACTGTTTAATTTACATTGTCCCTTCTATTTATGTATATGGATGATGACACGGTAAATATTTTAATTTTAAAAAAAATCCTTCTTTCCTAATCAATATACAGCTGTCACATGATCCAGCTCCTTCCCAGCCTGTTTGTAATGGAACAGTGACAGCAGGAGCTTCTAGTCCTCTGCTGCTGGTCATATGTTCAAAATAAATAATAAAGAAGCAGCCTTTGGAATACAGAGTAACATAAATAATTAATATCAAATAACTGTAAATTGGCATACAAATATATATTTGAAATCAAATATTTATTATTTTATGGCAATAACATGGTATGAGCGGAATTCTGCCAGTCACAGGCTGTGTCACATCCCTACAGCCTGTGTCTTAGAATAAGAGGGTGGTGAAGCCTCCATCAATCAAGATGTAATATCCCACCCCCTATTGTGTTTAGCTGGTTAGTAGGCATGGAGGAGGAGGGAGAGAGTGGGCTGTCATTTACCACTGTGTATACACCTACATGTGTGACTCTATAGTCACATGGGCAGATGTGATAGGGAAGAAATACTCAGTATAGAAACTGAAAACTAAGCATGTGCAGAGCTGTCAACACTGCTCTGCAAAATCCCCATCTGCATCGGTGACACGGACATGAGAGGGATACAGAGAACAGCAGAATCAACCAGGTTTTTTTTTAACTGAATAAAGTGTTAAAGCTACTGCCCATGCCCCCTCCTGCACTACCATGCATTTACAAATATGGAACTGATGATTTAGGTTTGCCTGGAGTTCAGTCTTAAATTGAATAAGGCTCAAGCTGCTTCCAAAGCTATACTTCTTTTCATCATTTTGCAGTTGAGCAGTTTAGAAAATGTGTTGTGTACCCTCAGGATTAAAATTAAATTACTACACCAATGGCTAAATCTTTAAAAGCTGTATATAATTTTTCAATAATATTCCAGTTAATCCCTTAAAATCTGTAATACTTTTGTAAAATAAAGCAAAAGATGAAGCAAGTTGAAAAAGAAAAGTTACACCGCACTATTGCCTTACTCTACAGTGGGATGTAAAAATGCAGGAAAAATAATGAAGCTCTTAAACATATTTCTGAAGGGCCCAAAAGTCCCTGCACCACCACCTGTACAGCCATTCTCATGTTTTGAAAACCCTTTTATTGGCACCACTGTAAGTATTCGCAGGAGCCAGACAAATTGATGGGTGCAATTTGTTTGTTTGTTTTCAGCCTTCAAACTATGTAGTAGAACAGTGGTCAAATGCAGATGCCCGCCTGTATGTGGCCCTTGGAGCACCGTTCCTCACAATTATTCCAGTGATATGAAATACTATTCCCCTAATAGACAGTAACGATGAGGCACTATTTTTCCCACTGACACCAGCATTGGGGAACTTTTCCTCCCACTGACACTGATGTGGCACTTTTCCTTCCACTAACACCAGCAATGGGGCATAATTCCTTCCGCTAAAACCAATGACGGGGCACTATTCCTCCCACTAACACCAATGATGAAGCGCTATTTTTCCCTCTGACACCAACGGTGGGGCACTATTCCTCCCACCAATACCAATGGTGGAGCATTATTCCTCTTCCTACTGACCACAAGGGATATGTAATTTTTTTTACTACCACTGACTACCAAGTCTGAGACATTGTTTTCTCCCACTGGGCAATTTCTTCTCTCACTGGTCACAGTCTGGCGCAGTAAACTGGCCCTTTGATTAGAAAGTTTGGAGACCCCTGTAAGACTATTCAGGCAGCTGTAAAGCCATTCAATCACTTATATGAGACAGGAAAATTGCTGCCCCCCAACAGCCCCAGATGTTTGCCAGTTTCACCTGTTTTCTTCGGGACCACAAGACTTACAAAGACGGCATCAAGATCGAGCACTTCCAGATTAGGAGCTGCCAAATCCCAGCCAGAGCAGTTGAGAAAAGAGAAGACTGGGCACTTTACCTCTCCACTTTGTTTATGTTCAGCGCAGGGGAAGGCATTAGGGGTCTAATAGACCCTTGATGCCTCCATAAAGAAAATCTGCCACTGTCTATTTGCTGTCACTTGAGGGCTTGTCAGCACCTTTGTGATTGTAATACAGGTAAAGCGTATGCACAGGCAAAACTTAAAGCTTAAAATGCCTGACAGAATTTTTTCTGCTATTGGTGTACCATTACAAAAAATTTCCTTCACTTTCTCTCTCAGAGACCCAACAGGTCCCACACAAAGTGAGGGTAATTCCCATCTTGCCCAGAAAGGATGTTCTCATTAGAAGATTTCTGCTCTCGCCTTGTTCTGTTGAGAACTCAAAAATGTTGGGTTTCCCCTCACCTTTTATCCTGGTGACAAGGTCACAAAGCGCTGAATCTTCTTAACGGGACACAACAATAAAACCTTAACGAAGGGTATGACCCTCCCAGCTCTATCCAAAACTACAAAGAAGAGTTGCCAAGAGATACTGTTTAGGTGAAAAAAATTAAGATTTAAAAAAAAAAATTAAATTAATGAGCAAAAAAAAGCAACGGCCATACTTCTGCTGAAGAGTAAAGACTGGAGTTACCTCCTGCCGGACAGGTTGTAGTAGTCTTTTGCTGCACGCCCTAGTTTGTGTACCCTAATGAGAGGGCAACAATTATTATGGGAATTGGAAGATGAAACTGCTTTATCTACGTGACTAGTATATGAGGCAGGAGCTGCCTCTTGTAATAAAAGTCTTGACAGCCTTAATCCTCTCAGATCTGTTCACTCACCTCTAGTGACATCTATCGACCTCCTTCGACTATTTGTCAAAACGCCAGAACATTCAGCAGGTATATAGACAATGGGAACATTTTGTCTGTAACTGTCTGACATAACTGGTAAATGTTCCCCAACTGATCAACATTTAATGGTATAATGTTGATGATGGTATTTTCCTTTAAAGCATCATTCTAACCAAAACTGATATTTAATTATTTGGTGGATGCTGGAGAGTTAATGCACCTTAGAGTTTCTTATATCTCTGTGCCGAGTCCTTGGGTCACCTGTTCGACCCTATGTGAAAGGTCCCAACCATTCATATATCAGGAGGAGCTGGAACACACAAAAGTGGACAGGAATACTTAAACCTCCCAGATGGACAAGAGCAGGGTTTGAATTATGGCAGGGTTGGAGTTGGAGAATCCAAGATATAAAAGAAGGCAGAGTCTAATTTATCACTTATTGAGAGTCTAACTCATGCTCCACCTCTATAAAAATGCTAATTTATTTTGAACTTACCCTTTAAAACCCATTTCTGGGCAAAAAAAAAAGCTGTGCTTGCAACAAATGCTGTGCATGCAACAAAGACGGTTGACTGCACTCCAGTCCTCAGATAAATGCAAGCTTTATTGGATACAATCCAAATAAAATGTACACCACACGCCCGAGACATGAGATGACATGCAAATGCTAACGTGTTTCATGCAGGTTGCACTTAGTCATAACAGTGAAACTGTGCCCCCACTGCACGGGCTAACTGCTCGTTTTTCTCTAAGGGAGAAAGGAGATCCTCCCAGCACAAGATTGGTCCGGCACCCTCAGGCTCCAGCGGTTTTGAGTTGTGGACTGTTCTTGATGTCATCAAGCCCAGGAACAGTCCACCACTGGACCATGGGGGAGCGCTATTTTCAAGCGGAAAAAAGGATCAGGTGAGGTATAAGCTTTCTCCTCACCCTAGACAAAAAACAGCAGTTAAGCCATGCCGTGAGGGTCAGCCTGACTGAATGGGAAAACTTTTTGTTTTCCCGGAGTTGGGCTTTAGAGAGAAATTCTAGCCACGCAGCTATATAAACATATTCAAAGAAATATTTCAACATGTCTGCAGTTTATAAAGTAATGTATATGGTTTTGACCTCCTGTACTCCATGGTAGCGTAGCCTCTCCTTCTGCTCATTGGACCAATCACTAATGAACGTGACCACATCATTGGTGCCATGAGTGTCTCTCCCAACCCTGAAAGAGTAGAATGGAGAGCTGGCAATGCGTTCTTCAGAATAAATAACTTTATTATGACAGGCAGAGGCTGTAGACCATTTTGTCTACCTCCTAGGTGAATTCATCTGGCCGTTGCTTCCTCCTCTTTTCTCCCAATCCTTTCATCAACTTATAGAGCCATTGTCCGCACTGCAAGCCCAACTTCAACATTCACTTGGCTGGAATGGTAAAAATTTTAGCACCAGGGGGTGAGTAAAACTGAGTTTTTCTTTCTCTAAAATGTTTTGATCAATAAAGACATTATGATAAAATTCACCATTTTAGGGAATGAAGACATTGTTAGTGGAAAAAAAGAAATTAAATTGTATCCAAACATTTTTTGGTTTGTATAGAGTGGGGGGAGGTTAGATCTCCTGGTTGAGTTTTAGAGTATATTGGACTTTAACTAGGGAATGGCTCAGGTAGGATTAAGTGATTCATAGAATGGTGTCATCAGGACCTCCCACTTCTTTCCAGAAAGTTCTGGTATTTTCTGGACAGAGAGCTGGGAGGGGAGGTGTAACCATCTGGGGTGTTCTAATGAGCCCTGACCAATCCCCAATCTGGGTTGACAGGGGGCAGGTCTCTAAATACCCGGGGTCAGCCCAACCTGGGAGGAGAAGTTCGGGTGGAAGTCTGGAGATGGAGTAGTGTGGGCTGTCGTGGCCAGGGAAAGCTCCCAGTCTGGGGGGGTGACCCCGGGCCTGGAGTGCTCGGGTGCCGCCAGGAGGAGAGAGATCTTGGTGGCAGGCACAAGGCAGAGCGGAAAGGACAGCAGGAGAGGTCTCCAGCGTGGAACTACAGGTGTCAGGATGTCGGTGAACAACATACCCTGGGAAACTGTTAGAGGTATGCTGGAGGTGAGAGACAGTCTGGGAAGGATGCACAAGCCGGTATGGGAACCCTATGTTGCTGTGGTAGTGGAGAAGGCCAACACAGCTGAAGTGGCTGACAGGGCCTGGAGCAAGAGGATGGTCTGGGAGTAGCAGTCCATCAGGCCGGCTAGCACATCAGTGTACCTACACACTAAGGGACCAACTGTCCCTACCTGTAATGGGTGGTTTGGAGGCCCCGCACACAGCATAGCAGGCCTCAATATGTGCTAGACAGGCTGGAGGAATGGAGAAGGCCTAATAAATTTCCTTCTGGGCCTGAAACAAGCAACCTGCAGGAGAGAGGAACAGGAGAAGCAAGTGTTGTGCAGGAGGGAAGTACGAGGAGTGTAACGGTCAGCAAGTGATGTGCTGTAGGAAGATGGAGAGATGTATATACTGGCGAGTGTATATAGTCGATCCCATGTACAAAAAAGATCAATTTCAGAGCATCCCATAATCATCCCTATCCCATCCAAGTTCAATCCCCCTAACAAACAAAAAAAAACAAAACAAAGTACCAGCCTGTTCTGTGACTTAGGATGTGCGGAAAAATGTGATTGAGGGCAGTGTGATCATGTGAACCACAACAGTCAGCCACCCCTAAGGGGGCCATTGGCTACAAAAATATTCTAATTAACTACCAAAAGTGTTATAATGCACAAAACATTTTATCCAACCTCCAAATGATTGCATTACTTTGAAAAGCCAGTATAAAAGAATAGTAGTGGGCAAAACAAGTATTCTTGGGTACCACCAATAATTTTGTAAAATTTTGTCCATGTAAATGGGGGCATTGCAGGATCGTTTCCTTTGCCTTAAAACTTTCTTTGCTGATAGATGTCTCTCTTTCCCATGCCTGAAAGTTGGGAGTTATGAGGGAAGGAACTCTAAAGTGAACAAAAGAGTGCTTTCATGTATTTGCCTGGCTTTGTTCTACCAATTTGAAGTTTTAAACCTGTGGGCCTTTTTCAAATATATTCTAAAATGAAAGGACAATTTAATGTTTTACATGGCGCTGGTTGTCATACTGTGTTTGCGTTACGTTTGTATCAGTGTATTTGGAAAGTGTCAGCATGTTTGCAGCGGTTGTAAAGACATCAAGCAGAGACATACAGAGAGGTATTCAATCACATCTAGGTATCCCGGGGTCTCCTGTCTTAACCATTGCCTGGGCTTTTTCTGTTTCGGGGATAAAAACCAGCTGTACCTTTCCTGTCTGAGTCATAACCTTGGACCCCATGTCATTCTCAGCCTTTCATCCCTTGGAGCGTAATTCTCATCACTCATCAGATTTTGTGAGTCTCCATGCTGTTTCATCAAGTCCTTGTTTTGCTCAGGCTTTGAACTCTCAGGCAGGTGCTGTAACCTTTGCGCTTTTCATAACTGACAATATAGAAAAGTGGATGCGGAGCTTAGAGTAAAAAAAGGGTGCTGTTGTCTCAAAAATAGATACCCGTAATTATCACAGACTAACTGATAATTCAAAACAAATGAGGCCTCATGTACCTCCCCTGGGAAAAGCGATCTGCGGTCGATAACCACCGTCTCCTGAATGCCTGTTTTCTTATTTCAATCCATGGGAGATTTTGCATTGCAATACTGCTCCACAACCAGGTGGCAAGCTGTTGGCATGCGGTTACAGCATGGTCCCATTGACTTCAATAGGCACATTTGGCAAGTGGCACCGCCTGCCTAAAGTGACATACCAAGTTAAAGTTGCCTTGCAGCAAATCATGCCAATGTGAATGCACCTGAGCAGTTGCACTATAATTTTGTATGTGGGCAGTCTGGAGGGAGGGTGGTAAAAATGTTGACCTGTTTTTAGCTCCCCTTTGCAGTCCATGTAAACTAAGCCCGAGAGACCACTAAAGTTTACTAATAAAATTGGTGCTCACAGGAAAATTGATATAATGAAAACCATGTATCCACATTGATTAGTGTCATCTGCCAGAATGGAAATGCTTATGTGGATCCACAACCTCCATTGCACTGCCTTAGTGAAAACCCTCCATTTGATTGTCCATCTGAAACCTTCTCGACAAAAAAGCTTCCGTTGGACCACCAACGACAAGACTTTCTCTAAACAAGTACAATGAGGATTATGAATTAATGTTATAAGTGCTGCCACTCTGTCAGGTAATACTAATCATCATTGTTCTGGAACATGCTTCCAGATAGGACAAGAGTGGACCATGACCATGCAATGAGTGACGACAAAGCTTGGACCAGCTTACTGATAGTGACAATGGTGGACCATGACCAAGCAATGAGAGACAGCACAGCTTGGACCAGCTTCCAGATAGGATAATGGTGGACCATAACCATGCAATGAGTGACAGCACAGCTTGGACCAGCTTCCTGATAGTGGCATTGGTGGACCATGACCATGCAATGAGAAACGGCGCAGCTTGGACCGGCTTCCTGATAGTGCCAATGGTGGACCATGTCCATGCAATGAGTGACGGCAATGCTTGGACCGGCTTCCTGATAGTGACAACAGTTGACCATGACCATGCAATGAGAGACAGCACAGTCTGAACTGGCTTCCAGATAGGATAACGGTGGGCCATGGCCATGCAATGAGGGACAGCAGAGCTTGCACCAGCTTCCTGATAGTGACAACAGTGGGTCATCTCTGTGCAATAGGTGTTGGCACAGCTGCTTGTAATCTCCACCAAAAGCACATATCAGTTGACGGCACAGAAGCACAAATGGGATGCAGTTGTCAACTCATAACATAAACAAGGACCTTGTTGACAATAGTTATTTTAAATCCACTGAGATTAGCTGATGATTTGGTGCAAAAGGTGTTAAATCTCTTGTTTGCCAGCAGCTGAATGTCACTTATAGGCAGGTAATTTTAAAATAGTTTTTATTGACATTTTTGTGCTTTTACCTTGAGGTTTGAAAAATATGAACTAGTGAAAAGGGCTTCACAGAGGCTAAGTGGTTAGCACTTCCGCCTAGCAGCGCTATGGTCACTGGTTTGCATCCCAACCATGACACTACCTGCCTGGAGTTTGCATGTTCTCCCTGGGTACTCCGGTTTCCTCCCACAGACCAAAAGACATACTGGTAGGTTAATTGGCTCCTGTGCAAATTGGCCCTAGTATGAATGTGAGAGAGGGACCTTAGATTGTAAGCTCATTGAGAGCAGAGACTGATGTGAATGTGCAGTATATGGAAAATGTTGTGTAAATTGATGGTGCTATATAAGGGCCTGTAATAAATAAATAATGGTACCTAATAACCTAAATAATGGTGGACTGTTTCTAGAAACAATGCAATGCCCATGGTCACAGGAAGAGAGGAATGTGTTGGGTGATCATGACTTGTTTGCAGACTATGTCTGGATTTAGGTAATAAAACGAGCAGACCTCATTAACAATGAGGTGTAAAAACAATTATGAAGAGATTAGCACCATTTAGTTGGTTTAACATGATGCTAACAAATTGTAGTTCTGTGATATGGCCCAGCTGCTCTTTACCCTGATTGCTCACCACAAAAGACATTTTACATATGGGATGGGCTATTTACTGTAAGAACTGTGAAAATTTAGTAGCGTCTACTACATTGGCCATCAATTGATGAAGAAAGGTTGGTGTTTCAGTGGTATTTCTTATTGGCTAACCTAAGTTATTAAAGATGCAAACTTTCGGGAACTTCCTTTTGTTCCTTCTTCAGGCATGATACAATTCTGTAAGGGCTAAATGCTTGCTATAAGGTCCAGAAAGCTTGCAACTCTGTTTATTGAAGATAAAGTAATATTAAAGAAGAAAATACACATGTACAGGAGAGATTTCCATACATGCATAGACATTATCTGTGTGGCAATGAAACAAGAAAAATGAAAAGTGAGCAATTACAACCAATGTCTCTATGGTTGACCTTTTACATGTGGCGAGGGGTAGCATTTTCCTCTTAGGTCAAGCCTAAGTTCCACCAAAAGTCCCACACTTCATTAAAATTGTCCAGACAGTTCCTATTAATATATTGTATATCATTTTTCCATATGGAGTTCTTTGGTCAATCAGAAAAGTCCATTAATATAGAGTAGTGTCTCGTTGGTTGTCATCTGCCTTCTGGTGTCTCCTTTACGTGTGCCAAGAGGTAGCATTATCCTCATAAATCAAACCTAAGTTCCACCAAAAATCCTACACTTTGTTAAACTTGTCCACACAGTTCCTATTAATATACTGTATATCCTTTTTTTATATCAAGTTATTTAGTCAAGCAAAGGGATCCATTGATGTAGAGTAGGAGAAGCTACTGTATGTAGTGGAGCCACAACTCCTCTAGAATACCAAACAGGCAAATCTCCAAAAAGCTGGGCATTGTAATCAGGGGTGACAGCAAGTCTATCACCCAGGACCAAAAGTTGCTGAGTGCAGGGCATTGCCCATCAGATGGGCAAATTTCACTTTGGGTTGGTGGCAACGCAAACAGTTTGTATGGGATAACCCATTTTTTTTGTTGGTGCAAAATATACAGTTGAAAAAACTTGCTATTGACAGCTGGAGATACTAACAAATGGAATTCCCAAAGACCGTCCCAATCTTCAGATATCAGGGATAGCATTAGTATTTTATTCTTATCTGCCAAAGAAAGCTTGATTTTTAATAACCTAACCTAAACATTAAAAGCCTCCAAACATTCTGCACAACTCTGCAAATGTGGAATAGTCTTCCATAGGAGGGTTTTGCTCAGTAGAGCTTTGTGGAGTCGGTAGATCGCTTCAAAACGGAGCTATAAATGCATACTATAAATGGCCATCAATATATGGTATGTAGTAACGATGACATGGTGTTGGTGGATGGTGGAACCCTTGAGATAACTTTTTCATCTCAGGGAATCCCTGCTAATAAATTAAATTTTGTAATCTATTACATTGGTGGTCATTGGGAAGAATCCCTCCCTTACAGCTACCTGGAAAGAGTATTGGTGTCATTGGTTACTTGTCTGAGAGGCAGAAGTTGGTGATTACTCAATGAACCCATGAAACCTCTGGAGGAACCCTGGCTGAGAAAGGTTGTTGTAGAATGATTAATCTGACCACCTTTAGGGCTTGTTCACACTTGACTAGATGTCTAACGCTCAACGAACGCTCCTATAGCGTTTGTATGGCGTTAGTATGGGCGTCAGACAGGCGTCAATGAGCTTTAGTATGGGGTGTTTTACAAGTGTTAACAACACTCTCTAAAAACGCAGTTTTGAAGCGTTTGACGAGCCTTAAAACTGCTCCACAAACACCTATTCCATTACAGTGAATAAACTAATCTTAACGCTCTGCAACTGCCTGCCAGAGCAGTTGCAAGGCGTTACCATAGACTTGAATGGGACACGTTGAAAGGCTTCAAACGCCTCCTAACTCTACATGAGGCTTTCATTTTGAATTTAACGTTTAGTGTGAACAGCACTATGTGCTGTCTATTGTATCTTGTGCATAGGCTGTTAAGGGGCATTTTTAACGCCTCTCAAACGCCTGCTTTTAATACCAGTGTGAACTTAGTCTTAGAGACCGAGAAGGAATTTTTACCTTGTTTTGCAAATAGAACTACATTTCATAAGGATTTATTTCCTTCATTTGGACCAACTGAGGATTTAGGATTTTTTTTGTTGAGCTTATTAAAATCAAGCTGAAGAATATTATAGATGGTGTGGTGTGGACCAAACTAAACATTCTAAGTATAATAAAATGACCAGATTTCTGATACTGATTTCTGACTCTTGGTTACAGGTGAGGTAGGCCAAAAAATATTTGTCCACCCATGATGATGGGGAAAGGTGTGAGATACAGACAGTCCAGGCGGTAGTTGTATGCCCATATTATTCAGTAGCCTTTCCCCTAATTTCCTGAACTGGTTGAACACCCTTTATGTACCAGAAAGGAAGTGAGGAAAAATCAGGGGAAAAAGATGATAAGGAAATGCTTGCAGAGGTTTCAGCATCCCGTCTAACTTTTTTTTTTTTATTTGAAAAAATGGTCATGGATACACTTTGGGGTCTATTTATTTGCATGGCATATTGTCCAGCAAAAGTGCATGTGCAAATAGGAAAAAAAAGGATACCACATTTTGTCAATTGGTGCTATCTAGTGGTCAAATGCGGTATTTCCATTTTAAATCAATAAAAAAAATTCATCCAGCCCAGGAAATAATCAAATAACACTCCTTTTTTGCCTCATTTGCACAGACTTATTGTATATGCACTTTCACTTGGCCTATTGCTATGCTGATTTTTTTTTTATAACTTCACCCCTTCAAGTATCTGCTGTTTACTTTAGTCTGATGAGCAGACAGATAAATCCTGACTAGTTGCTGCTGGTTACTGCACTTTGTACTCATTTTATAAGCCTAAAAGTGTATATCAGTAAGGTAGAACACTGCTTTGTTATATTTAGCTTTCTGTTGGCTAGTATCCCAGCAGGGCGTTCAGTGTCTCGAATTTGGCATAGTTACAGATAATAGATGTGCAATCTTGGCAAATATGGATGTATCTCAGGGGCATGTTTAGTGCAGATAATGCCAACAATAATATAAAAGGAATGAAACATTTCATAAACAAGAAACCTTTGACTGCGGTGCCCATTGCGTTCAGCAGCAGACTGTAAACCTATAATGACAGGGGTGACTTTTAGTAGCTCAATCGCACTGTTAAAATTGGTAGCGAATAATTGCTAAACAGATGTGACAAATGGCAACCTATGATACAAGGTACATGAGTAATGCATTCAACAGATGCAACAAATTGCGCCATACTGTACCTATAAGCTATTCAAGTAGCATTTATAAATAATCTTGCATGATCTCAGCCTATTCTGAGACGATGTTATCAACCTGCTGCAAGCAGAAAGAAGCATTTCCTCAGTCTTTTCTACCCCACTGGTCAGACTGACTCCAATACTGTAAATGTGTTGCAAGTCACATAGAGACTACAACAGGGGGTGATCAGTGCCAGATATTTGTGAACACAGCCACGGACTGTAAAGGTACCAGGATTTATATGATTGTGTCATCTGAGAGCCAGCATCTGATTCCATGAAGTAATTTGTCACCATGGATCAAAGCTTGCCTATGGGGCGCTGGGGTTAGAGTAGGTTAGGGGGCTTGGGAGGGTGGACGTTTTTACAGAACTTGCCTTAAAATGAATTAACCCCAACAATCCCATTTAGTTTTCGATATATTAAAAAATGATAGCCTTAAGGCCAGCAGATATAATTCCCACTTCTTATACCATCATGGCCACTGTACATGTAGATGTGCATGCATGATCTGTCTCATTTTGGGGAACCAGATTAATTACTAAAAATTTCTCTCACACCGCAGATTAATGTCCCCCCCCCCCCCCAGACTAATGACCTATGTCTATCTTTCTCCACCTCATCCTTAAGAACGGTATCCCCCTCCCACCCCAGACTGATGACCCACATCTCACCCATCTAATCCAGGGTAATAACCTTCATCTCACCCATGTAATACAGATTAATGACCTATATCCCACCCATCTACTCCAGGCTATTGACCCACGTCCCACCGATCTAATCCAGGTTAATGACCCATATCCCACCCATCTACTCCCAGGTAATGACCCACATCCCACCCATCTGATTACCTACACCCAAACCAACTATCCCAGACTAATGACCCACCAATGACCCACATCCTACCCATCTATCTCTGTTTTCTACTCCAAACAGACTTATTCCCAAAATTCTCCCTCTCACTGCAGACTAATGTCCCACACCCACCTTCCACCCTAGACTAATGACTAATGATGGATCTTCTTCCACCTGACTGCTGAACCATATACCCCCTCCCACCCCTAAGGTATGATGCATGCCCCCCCCCCACCATAAGTTACTAACCCACATCTCACCCACCTACCTCACACTGATGACCCACATCCCTCCATCTACTGTAGACTACATTCTACCCATCTATACCAAACTGATGACCCATATCCCACCCATCTACACCATACTGATGACCCCATCTGATCTAGACTGTTGATTCACATCCCACCCCTTCTACACCAGACTGTTGATCTACATCCCACCCATCTACCCCAGACTGAGACTAATGACCTGCATCTCACCCATCTACCCCAGACTGAGACTAATGACCTGCATCTCACCCATCTACTCTAGACTGATGACCTACATCCCTACCTTCAACTCCAGACTGATGACCTACATTCCCTACTCCAGCCAGACTATTTACCACCATCCCTCCTGATGACCCACCTTTACCCCCTCAGCCCAATGACCCTCATCCACCCCAGACCACCTATGCCTTCCCTCTCATCCCTAGCTTTTGACCTACACCCCCTCCTCACCCACCTCAGATTGATGATCTACATTTCATCTACGCATCCTAAACGGATGACCAAACCCCCCCTCCCTACCCTTTCCAAACGAATAAGCAACAACCCGCCCTCCACATCTACCCCAGCCTAACAAATCACACACACCCCTATCCAGACTGAAGATGAAATCTTAAAAGAAAATCTTTAAAAAATCTTTAACCATGCACAGTTTTCCCTTTTCTATTTTATTAGTATTGGTATTTTACTTTTTCTAGTATGTTGATTATTCTCAATATTTCAATATGAATCTAAACTTTTGTTACAATGCAGGGTATCAACATTCCTACTGAGCTGCATTCCATTGCACTGCACTCCCAGCTGTAATCTAGTATGATTTGTCTAGTCATTCGCAAGGTCAGAGACACGGGAAGTTCTGGGAAATATCAGGAAAATTCTACTGGCCATTGTCACCTCTTAATGAAGTGATGAAGCAATAAGTACAGTCAGCCTTCCTGGAGAGGATTACTGGGGTTTTGAGAGGAACTCTGATAACCACAGCTGTTTTTATTTTAATGATGGGCTTTTAAAGGGCCCAGAACAAGCAAACATCTTTTATGCACTTTCCTTGTAAAGTGGCAGCAGCTAGTTTGCTGTTCTGTAAACAGGGCCGGCTCTACCACTAGGCAGAGTAGGCGGCTGCCTAGGGCGCCACTACCTCCAGGGGCGCCCACCCGCTGTTGATCCGTCACTGTTCTGCATCAATCACTCATGTCACTGGAGAGCCGCTGCTGGCAGCACCCCAGGGCGGTAAAATGAGGAGGATCCAGGGGCACAGGTGCGGGCCTGGGAACCACGGCTAAAGAAATGGGTAGAGAGGCTCTGCAAAAAATCTCTACCTCTGCCACCTCCATCGTATAAATTGACA
The DNA here is from genome assembly GCA_018402905.1 of Glandirana rugosa. Lineage (NCBI taxonomy): Eukaryota > Metazoa > Chordata > Amphibia > Anura > Ranidae > Glandirana > Glandirana rugosa. Next base: position 1,289,164 of record BLSH010135249.1, read on the forward strand.
GGGTAAAGGGGCTGGAGTCAGGGGCAGAGCCAAAGGGGGCGGCAAAATGAGGTTTTGCCTAGGGTGTCAAAAATCCTTGCACCAGCCCTGTCTGTAAATGACCTATCTGTTCATATCCTCGCCATGACATCATGCTAATCAGCAGTACAATGTACATATAGCAAAGCTCTGACAGATTCCATTCCTTTATTGGCACCTCTCTGGTGTAGAACTAAGTAGCAGTGACATCCAAAGGAGGAGTGGCCACACACAGGAACAAAAATCCAAAGTTCTTCATATTTCCATCAGTCACCATGTATGACCACACATGTTTAATATTAGAAAAAGTGAACCTTTCTGTAACTGAATACATCTGCAGGAATAAAATACGCAGTGACAGTATTATTTGTTTAACCACTTGCTTACTGGCCACTTTTACCCCTTTCCTGCCTAGGCCAATTTTCAGCTTTCAGCACTGTCACACTTTTGAATGACAACTCAGTTATGCAACACTGTACCCAAGTGAAATTTTTATCATTTTTTTGGGACAGCTAGAGCTTTCTTTTGGTGGTATTTAATCACCACTGGGTTTTTTTGTTTGCCAAGTAACTGAACATTTTGAAAAAGAAAAGAATATGAAACAAAAGAAAAAAGACCAAAAATGTAAAAAAAAATATCTTAGTTTCTGTTATAAAATTTTGTAAATAAGTATTTTTTCTCCTTTACTGATGCGCGCTGATGGGGCTGCACTGATTGACTTTTTTTACTTTTTGCTATAATAAATATCCAAAAAAATGTAAAACAATTGAATTTCTTCCTCAGTTTTGGCCGATATATATTCTTCCACATATTTTTGGTAAATAAAATTGCAATAGGTGTATATTGATTGGGGTGCGCAAAAGTTATCGCACCTACAAAATATGGGAATAGATTTATGCCATTTTTATTAATTTTTTTTTTTTACTAGTAATGGCGATGATCTGCGATTTTTATCGGGACTGCAACATTGCGGCGGACAGACATTTGACACTTTTTTTGGGACCAATGATACTTATGCAGCGATCAGAGGTTTAAATAGCCACTGATTATTGTATAAAGGTCACTGGCAGGGAAGGGGTTAAACTGTAGGGGCCAATCAAGGGGTTAAGTGTGTTCCCTCAGTGTGTTCTGACTGTGTGGGGGCTGGGCTGGGAGGGGCATGACAGATCTAACTGATCCCGATCACTGGAAACAATAGATCTGTGACATGTCCCCTGACAGAACGGGGATCCGCCGTGTTTACATCGTGTTAACAGGCGATCAGGGGTCGACAGCGGACATCGAGTCCGCAAGACCCTTGGGTACGCTCACACAGCATGCAGTGGGTAAAATACTGCCACTATATACCTTTTTGGCTGATCTGTATACCACGGCCACATGATAAACTGCAGGGTCTGCCCAGTGCTCAGGTAGGAGGAGATTTCCATTATAGCCTGTACACACGCCCACATGGATGATGTCAATATCATGTGACCTGGCTAGCTTTGAGAGCAAGGGAATGTTCTCTCCAGCAATAGAGACCAAACTGAGCATGTGCAGGAGGACTACCCTCACTGTGTATTATCTGGCCTTGCCAAGAGAGACAGTGCAGGAGGGAAGGATCTGTCCATATAGGATCAAAGAGCCTTTATACACAATACAGAGGATTAACCCCTTAGGCTCCACAGTGGGTATAACAAGCATACTTTTCTGCATATACAGAGAGATTTTACTGTTGTGGGTTTAGTAACACTTTAAGCATTTTTGTCTGCCCATACTCTGCTGCTTATGGACGCACTGGCATTGGGTTTTTTTTCTTCCTGCTTCTAAACTCGTCTGCCACACTGCTAAAAGCCTATGTGTGCATGGATACATAGGCTAACTTGCAGGGGTGTAGAAAAAAAAAAAAACACCAGGAGCAGCTGTAAAAATGTCCAGTCTGTACGAGGCCTAAAACTGACAATAGCAATGCAATATTAATTTGCATTGCCTATTTCTTTTAGGTTTCCTGCAGTGCCCATGGCCGCCATTTTTTAACCACTTCAATACAGGACATTTATACCCCCTTCCTGCCCAGACCAATTTTCAGCTGTCAGCGCCCTCACACTTTGAATGACAATTACTCTCTCTTGCTACACTGCACCCAAACAAAATTTGTATCATTTTTTCACACAAATAGAGCTTTCTTTTGGTGGTATTTAATCACCTCTGGGTTTTTTATTTTTTTCGACATAAGTGAAAAAAGTGCGAAAATTTTGAAAAAAAACCCACTTTTTTTTAGTTTCTATGATAAAATTTTGCAAATAAGTAATTTTTGTTCATAAATTTGGGCCAAAACCTATACTGCTACCCATCTTTGGTAAAAATAACCCAAATAAGTGTATATTATTTGGTCTGTGTGAAAGTTATAGAGTCTACAAGCTATGGTGCCAATCATTGACAATTGATCACACCTGATGCACTGATGGCTTGTCTCATTTCTTGAGGCCCTGAAATGTCAGGAAAGTACAAATACCCCCCAAATGACCCAATTTTGAAAAGTAGACATTCCAAGGTATTTAGTAAGAGGCATGGCGAGTTTTTTGAAGTTGTACTTTTTCCCCACAATTCTTGGGAAAATTAAGAAATTATTATTTTTTTTTTTTTTTCACAAAATTGTCAACAACAAGTTATTTCTCACACACAGCATATGCATACTTCCAATTGCTCCCCAAAATACATTCTGCTACTCTCCCCGAGTATGGCGATACCACATGTGTGAGACTTTTTCACCGTCTGGCCACATAGAGAGGTCCAACATGCAGGGAGCACCGTCATGCATTCTAGGAGCAGAATTTTCACATCTAATTTCCTAACGACCTATTACATTTTTGAAGGCCCTGGAGCACCAGGACAATGGAATTACCCACAAAATGACCCCATTTTGGAAAGCAAACACCCAAGGTATATTCTATGAGGCATTGGCTGCAGATAGGTACTCGGGTACTCTGATGGGCTGCAGATAGGTACTCAGGTATTCTGATGGGCTGCAGATAGGTACTTGGGTACTTTGATGGGCTGGAGACAGGTACTCGGGTAATCTGATGGACTGGTTAAAGGTACTTGGGTACTCTGATGGGCTGCAGATAGGTACTCGGTTACTCAGATGGGTTGGTGACAGGTACTCGGGTAATCTGAAAGGCAGGTGACAGGTACTCGGGTACTCAGGTGGGCAGGTGACAGGTACTCGGGTACACTGATGGGCTGGTGACAGGTGCTTGGGTACTCAGATGGGTTGGTGACAGGTAATCTGAAGGGCAGGTGACAGGTACTCGGGTACTCAGGTGGGCAGGTGACAGGTACTCGGGTACTCAGGTGGGCAGGTGACAGGTACTCTGGTACACCGAAGGTCTGGTAACAGGTACTCGGGTACGCTGATGGTCTGGTAACAGGTACTCAAGTACTCTAATGGGCAGGTGACAGGTACTCGGGTACTTTGCTGGGCTGGTGACAGGTACTCATGTTCTCTTATGTGCAGGTGACAGATACTCGGGTACTCTGATGGGCCGGTTACAGGTACTTGGGTACACAGATGGGCTGGTGACAGATACTCGGGTACTCTGATGGTCTGGTGACAGGTACTCGGGTACTCTGATGGGTTGGTGACAGGTACTCGGGTACTCTGATGGGATGGTGACAGGTACTCGGGTACTCTGATGGGATGGTGACAGGTACTCGGGTACTCAGATGGTCTGGTGAAAGGGACTCAGGTACTCTCTGATGGGTTGGTGACAGGTACTTGGGTACTCAGATGGGATGGTGACAGGTACTCGGGTACCCAGATGGGCAGTTGACAGGTACTCGGGTACTCTGATGGGCAGGTGACAGGTACTCGGTTACTCTGATGGGCTGGTGACAGGTACTCGGGTACTCTGGCTGGTGATAGGTACCCGGGTACTCTGATGGTCTGGTGACAGGTACTCGGGTACTCTGATGGGATGGTGACAGGTACTCGGGTTCTCTGATGGGCTAGTGACAGGTACTCGGGTACTCTGATGGTCTGGTGACAGGTACTTGGGTACTTTGATGGGTTGGTGACAGGTATTCGGGTACTCCGATGGGTTGGTGACAGGTACTTGGGTACTTTGATGGGTTGGTGACAGGTACTCGGGTACTCTGATGGGTTGGTGACAGGTACTCGGGTACTCTGATGGGATGGTGACAGGTACTCGGGTACTCAGATGGGATAATGACAGGTACTCTAGCACTTTGATGGACAGGTGACAGGTA
>BLSH010135249.1:1293439-1324275 GCA_018402905.1 Glandirana rugosa
GTGGACGATGGGTTGGTGACAGGTACTTGGGTACTCAGATGGGATGGTGACAGGTACTCGGGTACCCAGATGGGCAGTTGACAGGTACTCGGGTACTCTGATGGGCAGGTGACAGGTACTCGGTTACTCTGATGGGCTGGTGACAGGTACTCGGGTACTCTGGCTGGTGATAGGTACCCGGGTACTCTGATGGTCTGGTGACAGGTACTCGGGTACTCTGATGGGATGGTGACAGGTACTCGGGTTCTCTGATGGGCTAGTGACAGGTACTCGGGTACTCTGATGGTCTGGTGACAGGTACTTGGGTACTTTGATGGGTTGGTGACAGGTATTCGGGTACTCCGATGGGTTGGTGACAGGTACTTGGGTACTTTGATGGGTTGGTGACAGGTACTCGGGTACTCTGATGGGTTGGTGACAGGTACTCGGGTACTCTGATGGGATGGTGACAGGTACTCGGGTACTCTGATGGGCAGGTGACAGGTAGTCGGGTAAACTCTGATGGACAGGTGACAGGTACTCGGGTACTTTGATGGACAGGTGAGAAGTACTCTGATGGACAGATGACAGGTACTTTGATGGGGTGGTGACAGGTACTCTTTATTGGGGGGGGGTGATCAGTGTGCTTGGTGTACAGTAAGCGGTAAAAAGCTGTTACCACAATCTCCCTCTCACACACGATCGGTGTGTGACACGGAGAACCGCGGTAAACGGTTTGTTTATATCACATGACCGGCTGTGATTGACACAGCCGGTCACATGGTAAAGAGCCAATTCTATGGGCTCTTTACACTGATCGGAGCTGGACTTTGTCCGAGGGACAAGCCTCAGCCCCGATCGCTGCACTGCATGAGCGGGGGCTGAGGCTTGCATGAGCGGGGGCGCGCATGAGCGGCGTGCACGTGGAGATCGGTAGTGACCGGCTGTGATTGGACACAGCCGGTCACGTGGTAAAGAGCCAATTTTATTGGCTCTTTACCCCGATGGGGGGGGGGGGGGGCGACACGACCCCCCGCCACACGATCAATCCATGATCGCTGCTCTGCGGGCCCCCAGGGGCCTGCAGTAGCGGCGAGAAGCGGCCAACGTCATATGACGTCGGCCTGGATCGACGAGCGGTTCCTACTGACGTCATTTTAACAAGACTCGGTAAGGAACCAGTTAAAAAGATGTCAATGGCAGCTAGCTTCTCCTTCTTTATTCTGTGCTGACCCAGCAGCATTCACCATATGTACTGGACATATTGTGGTTTGCTACTGTTTTATGCCAGGCTGTGCCAAATCTCCTACAGCAAATGTGCCCACCTCGTGTATGCATTGTACGATACCCAATATGGATTTTTATTGAATAATAGCAAACTGCACCAGATCTCCTTTGGCACATGCATTGCACGATACCTGGGACAGTTTGTTACAGAATAAAAACAATCCAGAAAACTTCCAGCATGCTGCATGTGCGAGATCAGGCAAGATCTCTCTGGAAGATTCTGGTGATACATTTTTCCCAGGGGGCACCTGTGAGACCCTGGTGACGTCACTGGTGTTTATTGAAAATCAGGAAGTGGGAGGGGAAATATAAGTAAAAAATTTGTTTTGGGGCTTGTTTGCAAGGATGGTAAAAGCAGGAGGTTAAGCTGCAGTTTTATCGCACTCTGACCACCCACCGAAGCTAGGGCATGCAGCCAACCAGGGCTGTACCCATGCCACAGCCATGATTCCTTGCTTTGGGGCAAAAATTAAACAGCATGTCACTTTTCGCAGGTAGGTGCAGTCCAAGAGGTTACGGTGCAGAGGGACCTCAATGCAAACTTGGAATGCTGCTTAAAGTCAGGGACTCTGCTCCGTTCTAACGCATTTCGACCCACCAGTTACCAGGACCTATGACCAAGCCCCGGTGGGTGGGGTGAAACATCAGTGGGCATGGATTCATGGCGGAGACATGATAATTTAGCAGGGGCTGATGTCTGTCAGGCATTTTTAAACACAGCCAAGTGAGGATTTACATGATTGTGTTATCTCTGAGCAAGCATTTCAGTCCAGAAAGAAGATGGTGACCTTGGATAATGCCTGAGCAAAGATGGCTCTGCCCTTCTGGAGAGAAAAGTAGATGATGGACTTGTCAGGGGGGTACAGTGATCTCTGTGAGAGGTAATACATACCTGAATATGTGTTAGAGAACTAAATCCCCCTATATTAGGCAATGTAGATGGATGGCAAACATATGTAAGCACAAAGCAAACACATCTCAAAGGCATTTCCAAATTCCGTGCACACAAACCCTTGATCACACTCCATCTGGTTTTATTGTTGTAAATGGAAATGCATTAACAATGTGTCTGACATGAGTTTGAGATGTGTACAACACAATAACCTTGCAAGAATCAAAGAAACTATTTATTTTTTTTTCTATCGAGTGTTTATCAAACCCATCACACATGTATTATAAAGGCATCAAAAATGTATTATTTCCATACCGAGATCATTGCAGACACATTGCAAACCCTTCATCCTCCTAATAAACACATCAGTAACGCATCCTGAACAGAATACATTATTCTTATTGGTCTGCCTGGCTTGCTTCTCATATACATAAGACTTAGGTCAGGGCTGATATAAAGTATTACTAAACCCACAACAGTAAAATCAGTCTGTATATGCAGTAAAGCATGCTTGTTATACTCACTGTGGAATCTAAGGGGTTAATCCTGTGCATTGTGTAAAAAGGCTGTTTGATCCTGTCTTCTCTGATCCTCTCATATCCTGATAGTACAGAGCCTGTTGAGTCACTCTGCACATGCTTAGTTTGATGTGTATTGCTAGAGGTTTTTTTTTTTTTTCTAGAGAGAGTGCATGTGACCAGCATAGGGCCAATCAGCACTGTCCAAACAGAGGGTCAGGGGTCATGCAGTCTCATAGAACAGTCAGAGGAGAATTAAAACTCCTCCTACAAGCTTTAACCAGACACTAATAGAAGTCACAAGACTGCTAAATACTGCTGAGGAGAAAAGGTGTTTAGCAGTTTATATTTACTAAAATAATTTCTATATTCTGTGCACTGTGGGAGACCAAATATAGTGAATGCAGGGTCCTTGGTCTAGTTTGCATATAAGAGCAATTTATGTCCTAGTGGTGGCCATACACGCTTTGAGGTTTCCTTTCATTCGATCGCGATCTGCCTGTCAATCGTGGGCAGGTGATGGGTAGATCACATCCCTTCCATGCTGAACCCCTGGAACCTGTACAGCAGCATTTACCGAAACTGATCTCTGTATTTTCCTCCTGCAGCAGCTAAAAGCCCGCTTCTCCTCCTCTCCCTCCTGCCAGCATTCAGCTGCCACAGGAGGAAAATACAGGGGTTAGGTTCTAGTAAATGCTTCCCCCACTCCTGTCCAGGTTCCCCTTCCTTCTAATGCCAGCCCCCCCCTGTGTCCTCCCTCGCAGTGCTTCCTCTCCTCTCCTGCTGGCTGCTGCGGGGGATCTTCAGGATGGAGAGTGGGGAAAGGGACTGGCAAATGACATTGGTTGGTACTGATCACTCACTGTGTTTATTCATAACAGAAGCATAGTGAACTTCAGTTTGTGAATGAACAGGGAGACTGTAAACCCTTGCTGTTCATTCTGTGCAGCTGAGGCTGTGTCGTCAATCTCCTTTTTCTGTCTTAAAGGTGAGATATCAGGGGTCTGTTTTGACCCCTTATATTTCACCAAAGCCTCCCAACTGGAATGCAGAAAAAATGTTAAAATTAGTAATAAAAATAAGTTAAAAAAAGTTGTAAAAAAATAATTAAAAAAATAAAATTGTAAAAAAACAAAAACAAAAAACTGCTGACACCATTGACACCATCCATTGCCCTAAAGACTCCATCCTCTGCCCAACTGGCAAAGTCCATTGACCTACTGACACCATTCATTGCCCTAAAGACTCCATCCTCTGCCCAACTGGCAAAGTCCACTGACCTACTGACACCATCCATTGCCCTAAAGACTCCATCCTCTGCCCAACTGGCAAAGTCCACTGACCTACTGACACTATCCATTGCCCTAAAGACTTCATCCTCTGCCCAACTGGCAAAGTCCACTGACCTACTGACTCCATCCACAGCTCTACTGACACTGTCCAGTACGTTTTCCTTACTATTTAGATAGGGCTTGCTAGGTAATTTCTTAAAAAAAAAGGGGGTGCCAACCCCCATTGATCTTTGATCTCATACATATTGTTCAGGTAGATCTCCACCTTTCAAAGGTCGCCTACCCCTGCATTCACCCCCACCCAAAATGCCTTCATCTGCTTTCATCTCCAGAAGGATGTTCAGGCATCGTCCAGGGTCACTATATACTGCCTGAACTGAGATGCTGGCTCAGAGATGACAGAAACTTGTAAAAATCGCATAGATGTGAACAGGCACCATAGGAAAAGATTGTATTGCTCTCGTTGTGCAATGTTGTATGGAGTATGACAGATGAAAAAAATCACAGCTGTAAACAGGGGCTTAGAGCAGAACCCCTTCTACAAATAGACTTTAAAGCCCATCAGTCTTCAGATGGCATAGCAAAGCAATGGGTATGAGAAGCAGTCTATTGCCTCTTCATCTATTTCGCTCACATACATTCAGCATGTGTGCACCATGCGGAGAAGGAACCAACGTCTTTTTTCCAAACTCTTTCTTGGAACACCTCAACAAGAACTTCTCTTGTGAAGTTAACTTTTGAACAGGAGGTGCCCACCTGCTGGAGAAACCTATGAATCAATCCTCCCATTCTGTGATGTGTCTGCTGCCTCCGAGCGTAATACGCCAAGAATGGATAATACTGTTTTTCAAAGACTTCACTGATAGCAGATGGGATCTAAGAGGACCATGTCCTCCAGCTACAGAGTTTGGATGGTGTTTGCACATACTCAGGCTGTTCTTATCAGCTGGATCCATGGATGCTTCAAGCAAATAGCAATTTTAAAGGAAGAAAAATTGTATTTGCTGTGTTCTGAAATGAAAGGGCATTTTTTAACTGTATCAGCGGGGCTTTGAAAAATGTATCTGGGTGAAACAACTGCAATTAGAGAAGGGCATTGTTCTGTCAGAGGTGAGGGGAGCTGTGTTCTCACTGTCCTCTGTGACAGCGGTAGAAGCAGAAATATGCTCTGTTATTACCAACATTCTGTTCTGAATCTGGCAAGTTCTGAGCACACAGCATAGTTGTGATTTGGTGCTTCTGCCGATGTTGCAGTGCACAGGAGTGGAGGAGAGCAATAAAGACTGTTACTACAAAGTTCCTTCATCTTGGGGGAGAATGATAGCTGCTAGGACAAGTTCTTTAAAGCGGAGTTCCACCCAGAACAGTTTTTTACATCACTCAGATCCTTTGCCTATATAGAATTACCTTTGAAGGAAAAAAAAAATGTATACTCACCCTAAGTCACTTGTTGTTAGGTGGTCACTGTAATCTGCCCCTTTTTAGGTCCTAGGCTCTTCTCCTCACTTCCTGCTTCGCATGACCTCCTGGGAGATGTGACTCATCATTTCCCAGGAGTCAGTGGGCTTCCCTGTACTGTAAAATCGTGTTATTTCCAGACAGTAAATGACGCGATTTAAGGTGGACCGAGATCGAGGAGTGCATGATGGTTACCCACCATGCACTTCTTTCAGGAAGAGATGCCAGGAGACTACGGATTGGCTTCAGATGCCCTCACCTAAAATGGAAAAGTCCAGCAGTGAGAGAAACAAAATTGTGAGTAAAAAATACATGTGATTACTAGGCGGTTTGAAAGTAAGGAAACAAAAGGTTACATCTCTTTAGTATTAAAAGAGTGGATGCCAAAAAAAAAAAAAAAAATCTGGGTGGAACTCCGCTTTAAAGAGGATTTGAACTACAGAGGCTATGCTCAAAAAAGGCAAGCTTGTAACAAAGGAATAGTCGCCAGTATTGCCTGTGTTCTCTTTGCAGCTGATCTTCTTAGAGGCAGGGCTTTGATTCCTCATGTCATTGGTAAAGCTGGACCCTTACGGGGTAATGATCATAAAACAGTAGGAGAGGTGGAAGAATCATAGACATGCAGAATGGATGAAGCAGAAGTAGGGAGATGCTTGCACTGCAGGTGCTTAAGTACAGCTTCCTCTTCTGGCATTGAGAACAGTGAGCAGCAAATCTCACTCCAAATCCCCTGAGACTAATAGTTAGAGGCAGCAATGCTTTAGATCAGGGGCCTCCAAATGTTCTGAACAAAGGGCCAGTTTACTGTCCTTGAGGCTTTAGAGTGGCCAGACTGTGGCCAGTGAGATTAGAAAATGCTGTGGTGTCAGTGAGAGCCAACAGCGCCTCATCATTGGTTTTATTGGAAGAATAATTCCCCATTGTTGTTATCAGTGGAAGGAATGGTGCCCCATTGTTGGTATTCAAGGTAAGAATGGTGCACCATTGTCAGTGTCTATGGGAGGAATGGTGCCCCATCATTGGTGTCTGTGGGAGGAATGTTTCCCTATCATTGGTTTCTGCGAGATGAATGGTGCCCCGTCATTGGTTTGTGTGGGAGGAATGTGCCCCATCATTGGTGTCTGTGGGAGGAATGGTGCCCCATCATTGGTATCTGTGAGAGGAATGGTGTCCCATCATTGGTATCTGTGGGAGGAATGGTGCCCTATCATTGATATTTGTGAGAGAAATGATGCCCCGTCATTGGTATCTATTGGAGGAATTGTGCCCCATCATTGGTATCTATGGGAGGACTGACGTCTCATCATTAGTATCTGTGGGAGGAATGTTGCCCCACAAAGATTTGTTGAGGTCCTGCTTAGATTTGGTGAGGTCCTGCTTAGGTACACTGAATATTTTGTTATAAATGTTCCCTATGATATAGCAAATCTTCAGTTTTTCAGTTCAGGTCCATGTTAGAGGAACCCTGTCGCTAGTCCACTAATTTTAACAAAAATAAAAATTAATTGTGTATTATCGTATTTACGCATGTTGTTTACCTGTTAAAACCTCCCTTGTGTAGACATCAAAAAGCCCTGAGACTGTTGTTGGCCAACTTTCAGGTGAAGTCAGCAGACCCAGTAATATGCTGTAGTATTTCCCTTTGCTTCTTCCCCAGCAGCTACATAAAAAAATTATGTAGGGATTTGGAGGGAGGGGCAGAGGAGCTGGGTCAGCTCAGAGAGTAATTAGACATTCCCAGAACAGGAGATAGCAGGAGAGGGCTAGGATGTGGAATGATAGAGGGGGTTGTGGTAGGAAAGTGAATCTCCTGGAGTAGCACGTTCAAAGGCACATTGTAAGTGAACAAAAATCATGCATGGAAAGAAAAAACAGCAGATAATTGTGGAAAGGAAAGTAAGCCTTTTTAAATACTTTGGGGTTTTTTGTTTTGGTGCTTTTAACTGCAATTTTTTAAGATGATAATGGGGTCTCTTTAATTTGTCTGATAAATGACAACCCTGAGGCACATTTGTTGGCATGCAGGATTAGACATATGCAATTTGTTTCGGTACGAATTTAAATTCGGACACATCTTTGATTATTTGGAGGTTTCAGATGTATCCGAATCTCTGAATGTAATAGTAACAAATTTCATTGAAATTAGTTGAAATTTGTTTTGTGTATTTGTTTTCTAAGCAGTGGGCCGGGAAGCCGGCCGCCATGTCCTTAACAACTGATGACTTATCTGTGAGAGGAATGGTGTCCCATCATTGGTATCTGTGGGAGGAATGGTGCCCTATCATTGATATCTGTGAGAGAAATGATGCCCCATCATTGGTATCTATGGGAGGACTGACGTCTCATCATTAGTATCTGTGGGAGGAATGTTGCCCCACAAAGATTTGGTGAGGTCCTGCTTAGATTTGGTGAGGTCCTGCTTAGGTACACTGAATATTTTGTTATAAATGTTCCCTATGATATAGCAAATCTTCAGTTTTCCAGTTCAGGTCCATGTTAGAGGAACCCTGTCGCTAGACCACTAATTTTAACAAAAATAAAAATTAATTGTGTATTATTGTATTTACGCATGTTGTTTACCTGTTAAAACCTCCCTTGTGTAGACATCAAAAAGCCCTGAGACTGTTGTTGGCCAACTTTCAGGTGAAGTCAGCAGACCCAGTAATATGCTGTAGTATTTCCCTTTGCTTCTTCCCCGGCAGCTACATAAAAAAATGATGTAGGGATTTGGAGGGAGGGGCAGAGGAGCTGGGTCAGCTCAGAGAGTAATTAGACATTCCCAGAACAGGAGATAGCAGGAGAGGGCTAGGATGTGGAATGATAGAGGGGGTTGTGGTAGGAAAGTGAATCTCCTGGAGTAGCACGTTCAAAGGCACATTGTAAGTGAACAAAAATCATGCATGGAAAGAAAAAACAGCAGATAATTGTGGAAAGGAAAGTAAGCCTTTTTAAATACTTTGGGGTTTTTTGTTTTGGTGCTTTTAACTGCAATTTTTTAAGATGATAATGGAGTCTCTTTAATTTGTCTGATAAATGACAACCCTGAGGCACATTTGTTGGCATGCAGGATTAGACATATGCAATTTGTTTCGGTACGAATTTAAATTCGGACACATCTTTGATTATTTGGAGGTTTCAGATGTATCCGAATCTCTGAATGTATTAGTAACAAATTTCATTGAAATTCGTTGAAATTTGTTTTGTGTATTTGTTTTCTAAGCAGTGGGCCGGGAAGCCGGCGGCCATGTCCTTAACAACTGATGACTTATCAGCTGTCAGCGGACTTCCCCACTGATAGCTGAAATTTAAACAAAAGAATGACTGCATTAGAAAATTCTGAAAAAAAACTGTGTGCGGTCTGCCCCCCACAACTCATACTTAGGGTCTGGTATGCATTTTAAGGGAATCCCTCGCCCCCCCCCCAAATCCATACCAGACCCTTATTTGAGCATGCTGCCCCCCACCCCAAAGCACCTTGTCTGTCAAGAGTCTGTAATAGTGAGCCCTTTTTAGATCGCCAACTTGGGGTTCCCCAGGGCGCGGAGTCTAAGTCCCAGCCTGCTTCTTCACCAGAGCCCCTGATGGTGGGGATGGACTTGCAGCAGGCTGGAACCAGGTCACGGCCGCCAGTTACACCCAGCTGAGGATGAGACTAAACACATGTGCAGAGTACATGCGGCAGTAGACAATCGGAAATCCAGGAGACAAGCCGAGGTAAGGGTGGGTAGCAAACAAAGAGGTGACCCAGGAAGTAATAGAAGGGAAAAGGAGCAGGCGACACCTAAAGGTGAACAGAGAAGCCAAACACCACATGTGAAATGGAGTCACAGATCTGCAGCAAGGAGATAAGAATTTCACAACAGAAATCTGCAGGCTAGACCATGACATTGTCCCCATGTTGATGGAGACAAGGTCCTCTTCCCTACAACCTTGGGCGGTGGTTGTGAGGGTCTGCCGGTGGGGGCTTATTGGAATCTGGAATCCCCCTTTTTAAAGATCAGATCCCGCCCCTCCCCAATGTGAATGAGTATGGGGTACATAGTAAAAAGTGAATAAAGGCACAACACAAGTTTTTGACAATTCCTTTATTTTTTATCAAAAATAGAAAACAATGTCCCCCAGTGTAGATTCATCATCAATCACGACACCGGCTGCCAACGCCGATCTGAATAAAGAAAGAAAATTCTCCTGACAACTAGGCAACTAGGCAGCTGTCACCAAAACTTGTTAACCTATTTAAAAATGGACCCTTAGCTCCTGTTTAATATTTTTTAATATCTCATCACATTCTGCTCTGGAGACAGTGGGCACCAGGACAACATGGAGAGAGTCAATCTCCTAGCTGAGTTTAGACATAATGAAAACCAGATGGGATTTTACTCCATAAAAAACAAAACAAGACAAAAAAGTTTTGGCTTTACATACAGCTTAAGGTTTACCTTTCGTTGTTGGGTTGAAGATTAGGGTATAAGTTGAGGTTTAGGGTCTTGGTATTAGTAAGTTACGTTCCCTGCTGGCTTTCGTTACTGGTCTCTGAGCTAGGAAGTGTGGGAAAATATCCTTTACAGGGACACATGGTAAAAGAACTCCAATAGAGGCTCTAACACTACCATAATGAAAAAGATGATATTGTTCTTCTCTGTGGTCATCATGCCCTTTCCTGTTCCTGGTAGCACCGATTGAAATACAGAAACAGGAAGTGAGGTTTACAATGCAAAAGGATGTGACCGCACTCCGTTGAAGTGAAAATTATGAAATTTAATGTAGAAAAACAATGAAACAATGCAAATCCATCAATAAGCAGGCAAAAATATAAACCACAAACATATGGTTAACGCGTTTCAAGGACTGACTGTCCGCTTAGTCATAACCCTAGTGAGGTTAAGTCATCTGAAAAGGATAACAAAAGCTATAAAAAGATAAAAAAAGGATAAAACAACAACTATAAAAGCTTGTCAGAGGTTATAAACCCTTCCTCGCTCGATCGACCCACGATTCACACAACTAGGATGCACACACTTTTGTAATATAATTTTATGTGAAAATGTGTAAATTTCGGGCCCAAATTTGTAGATCTTGGCTAAAACATTGATAACTAGGTCCCTAAAAAATACAAAAAACTGAAAAAAACACAAATTTTCTGTATTTCCACACAATGTTTTAAGCCATTGTGTAGTGTAGCAGATGTCAGGAGGATAACTCAGCACAGTGTCAATAGAATGGGCTTCCAGAGAATAATATAGGTAATGTAATTGTCAACAGCTGGCTTATTGATGTGAAATACAGTACATCTGCTAATGAGGTCATAGATCTCCAGAGAAATATGAGAGATTCTCGTATTATATGGCCAAAGTTATTTGATCGTTTATTGAAAACAAGGAACATGGAGAATTTCCATAGGGAGCTGGTACAGCACATCATTCCTGAGTGTTGTCCTTTGCTTACAGAAAACTTCCCATGCACACGAAAAGGTGACATTGCCCTATCGATCCTCCCATCTGCTACAGCCCTGAACAGTAATTTGCTGCTACTCCCTTGCTGTTGCATTATTAGTCAACGTTTTTTCTGTTTTCTTTTTATTTTCTATAGGAAAGCAGAGAGGAACTGTAATGCATTTGCCAACACTCATCGTCTTTATCTCCGTCATGTCAGTTGATGCAGCTGCACCGAGAACTTTCCTATGGCAAGAAGTCGGGAACCCGTCTTGTATTCGCTGTTGTGAAGGCTCAGAAGAGCCAGCGGATGCTCCTAAGAAAACCAGGATGAAAGAGTATGTGATGTACCCTATGCCGAGGGTACAGCCACGTATTGAGATGAGCATCCTAAAGGGTTAGTCTTCAAGATGGGGTCTACTTCATCGTAGTGGGGTTGATTTACTAAAGGCAAATCTACTGTGCACTTGCAAGTGGAGTCATGTAGATCTGAGGGGAAGATATGAAATGAAGGGAAGCTCTGCTGATTTCTATCATCCAATCATGTGCAATCAAAAATGCTGTTTTTTATTTTCCTTGCATGTCCCCCTCAGGTCTACAGCGACTGCAGTTCCAAGTGCACTTGCAGTGCAGAGTGGATTTACCTTTAGTAAATAACCCTCAGTGTTTTAACATAGTGTTTAGTTACCATATCCTCTGAGCCCAGCATGAACTTTGTTTTTCTAGTAGTGTTTAACAAAAGTGTAACTACAGCAGACAAAATTTGACATTATGGGTCTGCAGTCCCCTTTAACTCTTAACTCTGGTGAATTGAAATGCAATTTTAGTAAACTGGGCTTGCGTGGATTTTGAACATCTTTTCATCACCTCTGGAGTTGTCAGGTGGAACACGGAGAACCAAGTGCAGTCAAAGTCAAGACCAAGAAGCATAGTCATTTTAAGGCCAGGGAAGGGCAAACATGGCCAAGGAACATGCCATGGCTTAGGGAAGGTAACAAGTAAAAGCAGAATTCAAAGGATTAAGAAGCACACTTTCTGGAACCCCTAACATCAATCTCTGTAACACTAATCCTAACCATAACTCTAACAATAACCACTAACATTAAACAAGTTGTAACTCTAAAAAGAAAATGAGATCCTGTTCCTTTTAAACAGGCTAAACTGCATATTGCTTGTGCTGTCTAATCTGTCCCTTTCTATGCTGTAAAAAACCTGGTAGATCCTGCCTGTTCCTGTGTCCCCTATGACCACGGTAATAATGGCTGCGTCATGATACCATAGTCAATTTATGTGCCTCCGTCACCCGCAGTCTCTCCTCTCTCCCCCTCCCTCCCTGCCTGTCAACTCCTGTTTGTTTGAGCGATCTTCTCCCTTCCTCTCCTTCCTATTAGTAGCTGGCAGTAAAGTTAGAGCAGGATTACTGACAGCCCATCTGTTATACCAAGGCATACTACACAGTGTAAATGTTTGTTTAAAATGATGCAGATAAATACCTTATTTCAGATCGCCTCCTGTGTGGTCACATGACCTCCCACCGCTCTCTTCCCCCTATCTAATGGCTACTGCGGGAGGGGCTGAGCGGACAGCACAGCGGTCACATGACCGCCCGGCTGACGTCAGAGGGAGATCTCATCCCTTCCCACAGTAGGCCTTAGATCGGGGGAGGAGAGTGGCGGGAGGTCACGTGACCACACAGAGGCGATCTGAAATAAGGTATTTATAGTATACCTCAATATAACAGAGGGGCTGGTAGTAATCCTACTCTGACTTTACAACCACTTTAATCCCTCCTGTAACCCTTAGACTAACTACTTTTGTAATTCTCACACTAACCCTAGCACAAACCCTTCCTGTAACCCTAACCTTCCTTATGACTAAAACACAAACCCTTCTTTATACCATAATAACAACCTTCCCTGTAACCCTTAAGCCTCATGCACACAGCATGTTAAGCACTTGCCGACCGCTTCACGTACATTTACTGTGGCAAGTTGGCTCCACTGTGCAAATCGGCATCTATAAATGGCGATGCACGCAGCCTCAGTTGTGGGCAGGCGCGCGCTGCCGCCGGTGCGCTCTCGTGCCCGCTGCACTCTGTGTGAGTGCAGCCGCGGGTCGGGTGGACTTGATGTCCGCTGGCGGCCCACGATCGCCTTCTACAGAGGAAGAATGAGGACTCTCCGATATAAACACAAATTCTGACAGGTGGCATGACAGTGATCTACTGATCACTGTAATCAGGATCAGTTAGATCTGTCATGCCCCTGCCAGCCCAGCCCCCACACAGTTAGAACACACCCAGGGAACACACTTAACCCCTTGATTGCCCCTTACAGGTTAACCCCTTCCCTGCCAGTGACATTTATACAGTAATCAGTGGTTATTTATAGATCTGATCGCTGAATAAATGTCATTGGTCCCAAAAAAGTGTCAAAAATGTCCGATCTGTCCGCCGCAATATCACAGTCCCGATAAAAATCGCAGATCGCCGCCATTACCAGTAAAAAAATTAAATAAATAAAAACGCCATAAATTAATTCTCATGGTTTGTACACCCGGCAACATTTGCGCAAACCAATCAATATACGCCTCTTGCTGGTTTTTTTACCACAAATATGCAGAAGAATATATATTGGTATAACCTGTTGAATAAATTAGTTTTTTTATATTTGTTTTTGGATATGTATTATAGCAAAAAGTTAAAATATATTTTTTTTTTCAAAATTGTTGCTCTTTTTTTGTTTATAGAGCAAAAAATAAAAACCCCAGAGGGGATCAAATACCACCAAAAGAAAGCTCTATTTGTGTGAAAAAAAAGGATATCAATTTAGTTTGGGTACAACGCCGCGCGATCGCACAATTGTCAGTTAAGGCGACACAGTGCCGAATCGCAAAATGTGCTCTGGTCAGGAAGGGGGTAAATCCTTCCGGGACTGAAGTGTTTAAAAAGTTCTAAAAACGTCAGTAGCTTTGCAGTGAATTTTTCAACATTTTGCACTAGTGTTTTTCAGCATTTTTGAGCAGTAGCGTATTTTTTTTTTCAATGGACCAAAAATGTTCAAAAATGTTGGTGAGCCGTGTTTTTGAATATTTTTGAGCAGTAGCCGGGTTTTTTTTTTTTTTCCCTCAATGAATCTATAACATCCAAATACGTTGGTGAGCAGTGTTTTTGCATGCTTTTGAGCGTTTGAGCGTTTTTACAGCTGAAAAACGTCTCTCAGAACCCTCTGGTCTTGGGTTTTATTTACAGCTCAAAAACGCCCCAGCTAAAAAACAGTTGATAACAGCCTGTGTGTACATGAACCCATAGGATAACATGATGGGGAAATTATTGACTGTAGGAAAAAACGTCTGAAGCTAAAAACAGCTGCTGTAAAATGTCCAAAAACGTCCTGTGTGCATGAGGCCTACAAACACCCCTCCTATAACCCTAACACTAACATTCCCTGTAACACTAACCCTCCCTTTAACTTGGGCACTAACTCTTCCTTAGTTATACAGTAATACTAACCTTCCTTGTAACCCTGGCACTAACTTCCCCTGCAACACTGACCCTGTAACCCGAACACTAACCCTTCCTTGTACTGTAACACTAACTCTCCCTGTATGCTAACACTAATCTTCCATGTAACCCTAAAACCAACCTTCCCTGTAACCCTAACACTAACCCTCCCTGTAACCCTAACACTAACCCTCCCTGTAACCCTAACACTAACCCTCTCTGTAACCCTAACACTAATCCTCCTTGTAACACTAACCCTCCTTGTAACCCTAACACTAATCCTCCTTGTAACCCTAACACTAACCCTCCTTGTAACCCAAACACCAACCCTCCTTGTAACCCAAACACTAACCCTCCCTGTAACCCTAACACTAACCATTTTACCATAACATTAAACTTCCCTGTAACCCTAACATTAACCCCCCTTATAACACTAACAACAACCCTCCCTGTAACCCTAACAATAACTCTTGCTGTAAGTTTAACATTAACCCTTCCAGTAATTTAAAAAAAACCCTGCTTTAAGTATACTAACCCATCATTTGCTCACTCACCTCTTCCACGTCAGTGTCCTCTGCATAAAAAAACAAAAAAAAACCAAAAAAAAAAAACTAACATTTTTTTGCCCAGGAAAGGGATTTAGCTGCTTAATTGTTCAGGTTAAGGTGTAGGGGAATGGATACGTTTAGTGTTAACGCACAGCTCCAGACGAAAACAGGAAGTGAGGGAAATTCTACACACTTCCTGTCTATTTGAAAAGTGTTAATCAGTGAAATGGGTGGAACCTCCCTACACAAATGGAACAAGACTCACTGTAAGAGCTAAAGCCCCGTACACACGGTTCGACGGTTGTATACAACAGGTCGTACTAACAACCGTTGTATGCGAAATCGATCGTTCGTATGCGCGATTTGAACAGTCGAACATACGATGGTCGTACAAGGGAGTTGTATGAGCAGACTAGAAAACTTGGTCGTACCAACAAGCTCTCATACGACCATTGTATCGTGTGTACAGAGTAGTTGGTACAACAAAGTTGTATTGTGATAAACACGCATGCTCCAAAGTCAGGAATGGCTGGATTCTAATTACATGCACCTGAACGTTCTTTCCCCGGCCGTACGATCGTGTAGTGCTGTCAGTATGCTGCATACAACAGCCAACATACGATTCGACACGTGCGATCGTCGTCCCGTGTGTATGGGGCATAAGACTAGGGTGAGTGAGAATTCGAAATAGAAAGCATAAAGAGTTTAGGATAAGTTTTCAGAGTTTATTTTAAGGAAAGGGTTAGGTTATACTATCCCTTGGCTTTATAAGCCAGGGGGATCTAGAGAGAAATGCTACACCCCAAAAAATACTGGTTTTGGAGCAGCAAGAACTAACCCTTTTAGACGTGTGTTTTTGGGTTTGTTTCCCTATTTTGTCTATCTGAATTGTTTTTGTGCATTTGCCCAACCCTGGAACAATGATTTGGTCTTGGTATGCCACTACCTCGAGGTAACAGCATACCAACCCTTACAAAGAAGGTGAAATCATTGTGTATGGAGTTGGGCTTTACGCAGCATTTAAAAAATTTCAAACAAACCTATGTTGAATGTGTTTGCCCAAATGAATTGTTCCTCACTGTGATGTACTGTGCCATCACCTTGACAGGTGAGAAGGGTGATGTAGGAGACAAAGGTCCTCCAGGAGTCTCAGGAAAAGAAGGTGAACGAGGACCACAAGGAATTCTTGGATTGAAGGGTCAGAAGGGTCAAGTAGGTCCACCAGGAAACTCCTGCAAGGTCCAGTATTCTGCTTTCTCTGTTGCCCGTCGTAAATCGCTGCACAGCACCGACTACTACCAAGCCGTCATCTTCGACACAGAGTTTGTAAATCTTTACAAACACTTCAACATGTTCTCAGGGACCTTCGTCTGCTACATCTCTGGGATCTACTACTTCAACCTAAATGTCCACACCTGGAATCTGAAAGAGACCTATCTACACATCATGAAGAATGACCAAGAGACGGCCATTTTATATGCACAGCCAAGTGACCGGAGTATCATGCAAAGTCAAAGCCTTATGCTTGAGCTGAAGGAGAAGGATGAGGTTTGGGTGAGGATGTACAAACGGGAGCGGGAGAACGCATTGTACAACGATGAAAGTGATGTCTATATTATCTTTAATGGTTATCTGATTAGACCAGTGGATGAGTGAACACTCTGTGGTGTACCTCTGACATTTTGGACTTGAAAATGGCACAAAACATAAAGACAGTTTCTCTAATGTTTATAACTTGTATTATCTCCTGAATAGATTCAAGGCTAAAGTGATCCTATTTGATATAGGATATTTTGTATATAAATAAATATTCTCATTAAGAATCTGCAAATTTAGCAGATCTCCGTTACTATGCTGCACAGCCAAAAATAACATATCTATGTACGATGTAGTAGGTGATAAGGTGGGTGTGGGGAGGTGCAGTTTGATGCAGAGTCCAATTTAAGAGAACAAAACTTATATTAATGTCAAAGTTCAATCATTCACAGCAAGCCCGGTGGGAGGGTACCCAACTGGGAACACTCAGAATGTAACAGCAGTAAGTAGCAGAGCAGGTCTCAGATGTGCCAACAGCGTCTGTCTGGATGGGCAGAATGTGGCCTGGCCAGTCCTTACCCAAATAGGGAGGTCTCCAGGAAGGATGGCATGTCCCTATTCTTTCCCTACTTGACTGGAACCTCTCTGTTATGGAAATTATAATACCTTGTATGCATTATAATTTGCCTGCGCTAATAAGCGCATTTTTCAGCTCTTTTGCATAATGCATTCCATCGACCTGTGTTGATGCAGACACACACACACAGACACAGATTGCTTCATCTCACATGGCCGATAGCAGAGATATTGTCCTCCTTAGCTTCGGCTGCCATGTTTATTTATACTGGTCAGACAGGTTTAACAGAAGGAACTGGTGGCATCACAATCAGCCAATCAGCCTCCAAGGCACAGTCACATGACATGAGCTCAAATACAAATACAACCAATCAATGACACACTTGATTACATTCAAACTATACAATAGGAAAGGCATGCATGTATGGGGGAGGGAGCTGACCGGCAGGGAAGCCATGTGCTTCTCCTAACAAAGGCCACACAACCATCACCCCAGACATGCAGTAACCTGCCAGTTACAATGAACCCCTACCAAATACAGTTCTTATAAAACTATATTACATAAGGGTTATGCTACTGTTCCATTAAAGGGTAAATTACAACACAAAGGAATATGGCTGTAGATTTCTGTCACATTGATCAGATGCCACAGAAAGCCCACAGATCATTATCCTTACATAAAAGGCAATACTAATTCCATAAGGCAAGTAAATCGCCGCCAAGCAGATCGATCTGTACAGAAGACAGGGGCCCCCTGGTTGACGGTAATACACCCGCGCCACAGAACGTGCATTGCACCTCAAAGATCCAGACCAGCGTTTGCTCCAGCGATAACCGCACATGGCACCTGCTGGCTGGGATGATCGGGCGGTAGCGTGTAATTATCAGTTGATGGAAGATATTCATTGTATTGGCCTTTCCTCAGTATCGGTTAAAGCCATATTCGCTGTGTACAGCGAATACCGGTAAACCAACACTGGGAGACACTGTGACAATACATAATACACCCTAAATTTCTACAACACTCTCCCTACCGCTAATCACTGTCACTACCAGACAAGTGATCTGTCCCTACACTACATACGCCAGGGCCTTAAATAGGCCCTGACTGACCAAAGATGGCTGCCAGTCACTTGGGGTGGCAGCATCCAATCGGACAGCTTCCCCAGTGACCCAGGAAACCATGGAGCAACTCCAGTCCTCAAGGCCCACCAACAGGTCATGTTTTCAGGATTTCCATTATTTTGCACAGGTGATTTGATCAGTTTCACTGCCTTAGTAATTACCACAGCCGATTCATCTGAGGGAAATCCTGAAAACATGACCTGTTGGTGGGCCTTGAGGACTGGAGTTGAGGAACACTGCCATAGAGGAACCATGTTCTTCTTGACTTTCCCTCCAACTGCAATGCCGCTGAGGACGAGCACCACCTACAGTGGAAAAAGTAGACTGTACCTGCCTACAAGGTTGTGAAAGGTATCACAAATATTATCATATAAAATAACCCATCATTCACCTAGCAGGTACCTTTTATTTTTGATGAAGGGATCCTTAAACACCCAAAAACAATGGTTCCTTTGAGACACGTCTCTACCAAAACCTTTTTTTTTTCTTATCAAGTTATTGCTGTCTAAATCACTGCTGGGAAAATTCACACTATCTGTTTATCCAGGTGACCATTGTCAATAGGATAAAATGTGATGAAAATCCAACATTTTATGGAACAGGCGTTGAAGGGAAATCTTCCACTGGGCATACTTTTTGCACTCATCTCCTGCTTTGTCTCCTGGACATAAAATAATAAGAGATCGCCTGACTGAGCACAGCAAAAGACAAACCTGATAGGAGTGCTAACATGTCTCTACTCTGTCCAAAACATTTTGCTTCTTTGGCTAAAAATACATTTTACCGCTAAAGACAAACTTTTGAGTGCAGCTGTAATTTTCGTAAAGGTGCTTTCAGCAACTCTGTACATTTCATGTTTGTTGTGGACTATCATGTGTTGTAATGGAGGTCCAACATTCTACAACTCCCTCTAAGTTATCTCTGGCCAGAAAGCTTCATTGCAGTGTTCCTTTGCCCCTGCTGTTAAAATATGGTATTGCTGCATGACTATTAAATGCAGTGATTTCCTGAGAGGCACTGTATTGGTGGATTCCAATCCTGAGTTTGGGTCCATTATCTCTTGATCTCTACTTACGTTTAGGGAATAGTCTTTTTTTTTTCAATTACTTAGATTGGCCCATTTAGTCTTAAAACTGTTTTATCTGTCATGGATTCCAGTCTACCAAATAATGTAAGTAAAAGTAGGCAAGTGCTGTTTACTGCTAGGGTGCTCATGGAGACCTTTATGCTATTCAGAGAGGGGGCTTAATATAATTTTGGATTTCCCATTCTGTTTTGACCCTTGCCTACTATTTTTAAACCTAAAAATAAAAGTTTTGGCTTTAGATACACTTTTCTTTACAAACAACTTATATAACATACACAGTTTTCTGTTGGGTATCAGTGTCACTGGTGAAAGATGGACAAACTTTCTGCCCAATATTTTTATTGGCCTTCTTATTCAGCAAACATCTAGGCTGCCCCAGCCTTACCCCCAGTGGTGTATCATCCATGGGTGCAGGGTGTTCACTGAACACGGGCCCTGTGCTCTGACCCACACCGCACCTATGGATGATCTTTCCATGACAGCCAGGTATGATCGGTGTGGTGTGGCTTGCACATGGGCCCACCAATTTCATGATACGCCCCTGCTTACCCCTGTTGTTTGTCCTTCACTAATGGGCTCTAGTTAGGAGTAGGCAGCGCCAATGCAGAATGACCTCAGCCTTCATTTATTCTGTTTGTTCTGTACCTGCTGTGCCGCCACTGCCCAGTGCATGGTTTCTCAACCAGGGTTCCATGGAACCCTAGGATTCCTCCAGAGGTTGATAGGGGTTCCTTAAGCAATGAGCAATTTGTGCCTCTCAGATAAGTTC
The DNA here is from genome assembly GCA_018402905.1 of Glandirana rugosa. Lineage (NCBI taxonomy): Eukaryota > Metazoa > Chordata > Amphibia > Anura > Ranidae > Glandirana > Glandirana rugosa. The sequence continues at coordinate 1,313,441 of BLSH010135249.1, forward strand.
CCACTGACACTTTTGATCTTTTTAGCTATCTGTAAGGGGGTAATTCTTCCCAATGACCACAAGTATAAGGAGCATTCTTCCCACTGACCATCACACTAATGTAGCATTAATTGTAGATATAATCATTTTTAGCAGGGGTTCCCTGACACCGGAAAGTTAAGATAGGCTCATTAAGAAAGTCTCAAATTACTCATTCATGGGGAAATGTAAGCATCAGCAATGTCTAAGAGTTGGGTCAGGCGCAAAATGATTGTAAAATGGTACCCCATTGGTTCAGAACATAGAACCTTCCACCATCAGTTTGAGTTTTTTATTATGTAGAGAGATTTAGAAACATGATAAAACCAATGATTACAAGAAGTCAAACCAACAGTAATTTCAAATAAATGTAATTTTTTTTTTCAATAATTAAAAGAATAATTAAAGCGTTTGTTACCCTAAAAAAAAACATTGATCCTGTTCCTTTAACCACTTCAGCCCCGGAAGGATTTGCCCCCTTCCTGACCAGGCCATTTTTTGCAATACGGCACTGTGTCACTTTAACTGACGCAGTCGTGCGACGTTGTATCCAAACATCCAAAAAATTGGACAACCTTTTCCCCCACAAATAGAGCTTTCTTTTGGTGGTATTTGATCACCTCTGCGGTTTTTATTTTTTGCGCTATAAACAAAATAAGAATGACAATTTTTAAAAAAAAAAAAAAAAAAAATTTATTTTTACTTTCTGTTATAGTACATATAAAACCAGTTTAGGCTAATATGTTTTTTTCTGAATATTTTTGGCAAAAAAAATTGCAATAGGCATATATTAATTGGTTTGCGCAAAAGTTATTGTGTCTACAAAATACAGGACAGATTTATGGACTTTTATTTTTTTTTTTACTGGTAATGGCGACTTTCTGCAATTTTTAGCGGGGCTCTGACATTGTGGCGGATTAATCTAACCCTAAATTACACTTGTTGGGGACCAATGACATTATTACATTGAACGGTGCTATAAAAATCCATTGTTCAATGTAAAAATGACACTGGCAGGGAGGGGGTTAACACTAGGGGGCGATCAAGGCGTTAAATGTGTTCCCTAAGTGTGTTCTAACTGTAGGGGGGGTGAACTGCCTAGGACATGACAGAGATCACTGTTCCCGATGACAGAGAACAGTAGATCTCTGTCATGTCCCCTGTCAGAACGGGGATCTGCCATGTTTTACAGATCCCCGTTCTGCCTCTGCACAGAACATTGAGTCCTTGGGACGCACGCACCCACAATCCCACATGCATGGACCAATGTACAAGTACGTCGGTTCACGCAGGCGAGCCACTTGCCACAGTAAATGTACGTGAGCAGGTTATCAAGTGGTTAAAGCATGTTTTACAGCACAGTGCTTGTGCTGTGAAATTTGGCCCCTTCCATCGCCTAAAAAACCTGTCTGATCCTGCCAGTTTCTGCCCCTCGTCCTTGTAAACTGACTATGGTTTATCATGACTGGTGAGCCCTGACACCATGGTCAGTTTACATGCCTACGTCAGCAGCCACTATCTGCAGCTCTCCTGTGTCTCCCTCTGTCCTCCTCCCCCCTCCCCTCCCTGCCTGTCAGCACCTGTGTCAGTGTTCGCCCCTCCCCTCCTGCTGCAGAAATTACTTTAAACAATTTATACCATTCTCTGTGTTTAATAATCCTTTGTGCCCCTGTGTCTGTGTTTTATAAAAATAAGCCGTTCTTCATCTGTTTTCAGAGCGCCATTTGGCGCTCACCTGACCCGACGCCTCTCTCCCCTCCCCCTCCCGACTGACGCCAGCAGGGGTTCTTGGCCCCCGCCCACTGCAGCTGTCAGATGGGGAGAGCATAGAGGCGGCGGGTCACATGAGCGCCGACTGGCGCTCTGAAACCAGGTAAAGAATGCCTTATTTTTATAAAACGCAGACACGGGGGGCACAAACGATTATTAAACACAGAGAATGGTATAAACTGCATAAAGTGGCTTAACAACCACTTTAAGTCTGACATCCAAGCAAACAGCTAAATACACAATCTTGCATGTCAATTAATTTGTATTTCTATCAATCCAGTCTTGAGATTTAAATAGCCATGACAAACAGCACAACCAGATTTCTGGCTACTACTGCAGCTAAACAACACAGCAAGGTCACCAGCCTGTAACTGCAGAGTGAGGGAGCAACGGAAGAAGAATGAGGTCACCTCTCTGCTCTCTCCTCATGTCTCCCCGCGTGTTCCTTGTCAGCTGTGTGCGTGCAGCACACTTGATTGGCTTCTACTGATGACTGATACCAAAACAAAATCAGGTTCTTGCGCTAAAACACGAATATATATTATATATATATATATATATATATATATATATATATATATATATATACACAGTATCTCACAAAAGTGAGTACACCCCTCACGTTTTTGTAAATATTTTATTCTATCTTTTCATGTGACAACACTGAAGAAATGACCCTTTGCTACAATGTAAAGTAGTGAGTGCACAGCTTGTATAACAGTGTAAATTTGCTGTCCCCTCAAATAACTCAACACACAGCCATTAATGTCTAAACTGCTGGCAACAAAAGTGAGTACACCCTTAAGTGAAAATGTCCACTGAAGTGTCATTTCTTCAGTGTTGTCACATGAAAAGATATGATAAAATATTTACAAAAATGTGAGGGGTGTACTCACTTTTGTGAGATACTGTATATAGTGACATTTTGGGGTTTCTTAGCTCAATGGTATTGCTAAAACAGTGAGTTTACTCCATGCCAGATATAGTTTTTAGCGTTCTCCTGCCCACTTTTACAAATGAACGTCAAAACCTGAAACAGGTAATGTAATTCTCACCATCACTGCAAAAACATAACATTCAGCCTCCTGCCTCTCTTGTGGCAGCTTTACTACTCCAAGTACATCTTCAGGGTCCTCCTCCTGAACATCAGTACCTTTTTGGTCTTTATGACTATGAAACTTATCCCAGTGTATATGCACCAACGCTACACCTCAGCTCTGCCTCTTCCTTTACAGCTTCCTAGCTGTTCAGTCTCTCATGGACTCTTTCTCAGACTTTGCTCTGTCCTGACCTGGACACCATGGTGCACACCAGCACCGTTCATGGCTCCCTTCACACACTGACCCCCTCGGGAAGGCGGGGCTCTGAGCTCTGTCTATTACTTTATGGCTCTCATATGAAGCCAGCACACTGCTTAGCATGGGGCCATCCTGCTACTATATATATATATATATACACACACACACACACTATATTGTCAAAAGTATTGGGATGCCTGTCTTTACACACACATGAACTTTAATGACATCCCAGTCTTAGTCCGTAGGGTTCAATATTGAGTTGGCCCACCCTTTGTATCTATAACGGCTTCAACTCTTCTGGGAAGGCTGTCCACAAGGTTTAGGAGTGTCTCTATGGGAATGTTTGACCATTCTTTCAGAAGTGCATTTGTGAGGTCAGGCACTGATGTTGGATGAGAAGGCCTGGCTCGCAGTCTCTGCTCTAATTCATCCCAAAGGTGTTCTTTCGGGTTGAGGTCAGGACTCTGTGTAGGCCAGTCAAGTTCCTCCACCCCAAACTCACTCATCCATGCCTTTATGGACCCTGCATTGTGCACTGGTGCGCAGTCATGTTGGAACAGGAAGGGGCCATTCTCGCACAGCCCCCACAAAGTTGGAAACATGAAATTGTCCAAAATGTCTTGGTATGTTGATGCCTTAAGAATTCCCTTCACTGAAACTAAGGGACCAAGCCCAACCCCTGAAAAACAACCGCACACCATAATCCCCCTTCCACCAAATGATTTGGACCAGTGCACAAAGCAAGGTCCATAAAGACATGGGTGAGCGATCTTGGAGTGGAGGAACTTGACTCCTAGAGTCCTGACCTTCATCCGATAGAACACCTGTGGGATGAATTGGAGCGGAGACTGCGAGTCAAGCCTTCTTGTCCAACATCAGTGCCTGAACTCACAAATGTGTTCAGGAAGAATGATCAAACATTTCCATGGACACTCCTAAACCTTGTGGACAGCATTCCCAGAAGAGTTGAAGCTGTTATAGCTGCAAAGGGTGGGCCAACTCAATATTGAACCCTACAGACTAACACTGGGATGCCATTAAAGTTCATGTGCGTGTAAAGGCAAGTGTCCCAATACTTTTGACAATAATATATATATATATATATATATATATTTACACAGTATATATGGAATAAAAAGTAATGTTTTTAGCTCAACTGAACTAAATGGTATTCTTCTACTTGGCTTGAGTTTCTCTGTAAGTAGTCAAAAAATGAATTTCTGTGGAGCACCGGGCCGCATTTATCAACAACTTGTTTTCTAGAAAAATGCTTTTATACCCATTGGAGGTACTCAGTGTGTAGAGAGAAAATAGAGCACATATCCTCCTTGTGAGAAGAACAACTTTGGTACCTTTCAGCTTAATGTATTTTTCCATGCTGGAGAGTTCATGACAATTTATTATATCCTCTTAATGGATTTACAGCAGGAGAGATGCGGGAAGGGGGTAGCTGGATAGACCAATTCCAGCTGTTTCTAATGAAACCTGCGGCCAAGTGGTTTTCTCAATATGCATTAGCTTTGCTTATTCCTGATGTATACCTTTGGTGACCCTTAAATTTAAATTTAGCTTTTAGCTGTACTCCGGCTTATGGTTCAACTACCTGAATGATGTGAAACAAACAAACTCCTGGAAAATGAGTTAACTAATTGAGTGTAAAAAATAGTTTTATTTATTTATTTATTTATTTTATACTTTTGAATAGCATGGGAAAGAGTGACCCCATTTGAAATAGTCTCCCTCACTTCCTGTCCGCGTGATACCTGTAAAAGAAATGTAAGGGGGGGGGGGGGGTTGTCATCAACATTCCTTAATCACTTTCAGACCGCCTAACTGTATATGTACGTCATTACTTTGGCGTTAAATACCAGGGTTATGGCAGCACTTAGTTGCCATAACCCCAGTATTTTTTTAAACAGTGGGCGATCCTGCGTCTGATAAAAGTGGTCCCAGCACAGATTCACCACGGGATCACTTTTATAGGCAAAGGAGAGGTGCAACTTCTCCACCCAACCCCACCGATTTCCGGTCGTTTCCCTGGTTAAATGGCCCCCACTCGACTCTATGCTCTTGGAGGACCAGAGCAATGTCAAACGTCACTCCCGCCCTCTGTCCTTAAAGCGCAGAGCATCCAAAAGAGTGCAAAATAAGCACAGAGATATATCTTAGCCTATATATATATACCTAGACATATTTACAGTTGGAAACGGGCCCCACTCCCTCAAGAATGACACCAGTTTTCCATAGCAATTCTAAAAAACAGCACAGCCACCCTAACTAACTAAACATCCCATTGTCCTTGGAGCCCCAAAGTCCAATAGGCACTTTCCTTGAGAGGTAGTAACATGGTCAACAACTTTCCAGCAAGTTCCCTTCTTCTTAGGAATACTCTGGAAACAGTGTGCATGGCTACTTGCAGACACACATTTTTAGCCAAACAAATAGGCAAGGGACTTTATTTTTTTTGAAGAACATTCCATCTTTCAGAGCAACAAAGTCCCCTTGCCTTTTTTATGCATATCTCAGTCTGTCTTCTTAACCCAGCTGGGAATTGAGATTATTTTGCAAATTGAAACATATAGACAATTCCAGGCAACAGGCCAGCATGTCTCTTTTAGGAACACCCCTGTAATCTGCTTGTATCAGGAGCACAGTCCAGCAGCAAACAGCACAGGCAGGAGTGTCCCCACATCAAGATTCTCTTAACTGTAGATCAACTTCCGAGGGAACCGACATAGCCAAACTGAGCACAGTGATGTGTTCCACTTTAATGGTATTCAACATTCGACAGTCAAGTGGCGTTACCAATAGTAATGGGGGTCAGGCAATTGAATAGGTTTTATGGTTGATCCAACAGTGGTGATATAGTGTTGCACTTCCGCTTGGTTGGGGCTACAAATGACAACACTGTCTGAGTAAATATGGCAACCGTAGTTCCAAGTTTGGAGAACGTTGGTGTATTTACCAGTTTATCTAGCTGACAGTTTCTTTAGATCACAGTGAATAGGGATTTTCAAGTACTCCGGAATGGCAACATCAAACCACTGTGCCCGCTTACTTTGCATTTCAGCTTCCAGGCTCTCAGGCACATATGGGTACAGATAGCAATATTCCTCAGCTACTTTCTGCATAACAATCCTCTGTAATTTTGATACTCTCAGCAAAAGTTTGGGGTCCCGACATCTGGGTAGGACCTGTGTATCTGGTGCACATTTGACCCAATAGCCAGCAATTACTTCAGGCTTTCTAGCAACTTTAGTGAATGAAGGAGGCATTAGCCCCAGAACTTTAGGGTTTTTCACCCAGTATGCCTACCGCTCTTCTTCCAGCAAATTTGCAAGACAGAACAGGTGAAGTAGCAGCTGACACTTCAGGTTCAATACTGGAGGATTTAATAGCAAAGAGAACATCCTCTTTTGCAGGCTCACCCTGTTGCTCAGCATCACTTTCAGACCACCTCTCAGGCCATGACATAGTATCCAAAAAGATATCCGATCGGACAAGATATCAGAATTTGATTCAGTAAAATATTCTTCGGCTAGGAGCAGATTACGTTTTAAACTGGTAGTAGCAGAAGTTCCGCCCTCCTTTCCCCTAATGGCCACAGGTTGCACAGTCCCCACAGGCACACTGCCTTAACTCACATCAGGCTTACCAGGTTCAGTTGTCTTATCCCCAGGAGGTTCCATCATCAGGGAATGCAGGCCGGTCCGACCGCGGCCCCGGGAGATAACTGGGATACCTGACTTTGGAGCAGCTATAGTAGTTGAAGGAGCAGCCACTTCAGTAAGCTGAGCGACAGCAGCAGGGTTCTCTGGAGCTTCCTGAGCTGGAATGGACGACACACTTGTCCCAATTCACCTGTAGTACCTGTGGGGGTAGGGCTGAAGAAACTACCTCTAGTGGTGATTCTCCGCAGTGCAAGTAATCCAGGGCTGAACATTCGTAGCTAAGCTGGAACACTTTGCACATAACAGCACGATTGCTTCACAGCCTCCCACTGTGTAAAGGGCAAGGCTACCTTTCGGTACATACCGCACTCCAGTATCAGTAAGGACACTTTTCTGTCCACTCAGGTTAGGACCGATACCCAGAACATAAACTTTCCAATCTGCCATGGAAACTCCAAATTGTGCCATCTTCTCCACCGAATAGCAGTATCGCAGCACGTGGATGAGCAATGGCGGTGCACACAGCAGCGTCTTCTTCTCCTCCTCTGCAGAGCGACAACTCCTCCCCCTGCCAAGGGTTTGGTTCACATGTTCTTCAGGAACTTCATTGCCCGTCTCTTTTCTCCAGCAGTGCACCAAAACTTTTCTGGAGTCTGCCTTAACCCTTGCAGCACTGGTGTAAAATGACAAACGACCAGGCCGACACTCTCCCAAGTGCAAAAAGACTTCTTGGTTCTTCCCCACATGATGCAGATGGATAATAACACAGTCTCTGAGGCAGGGGCGGCCCGTCCATTAGGGCGCACGGGCCCCGCCCCCTCTATCCTAGTCACCCCTCTATATGCCATTGATAGATTCATGCATAGCATGAGCATAGATTCGTGAACCTATCCATGGCCACCTGCAACCATCCCCTATTCATGTGGCCAGCCCCTTTGAGGTTCCGGCTGCATGAATTACCGCAGCGGGGGGGGGGTGTCTATGAAGCATCTTATTAGAGCCTTAGGCTCTAATTGGCTTCAATAAAGTGTGGCTTGTAGCGCAAAGCATGCCGCCACAAACCCTTAGAAAGGCAAATGAACATTTGCCTTTCTAACTGGGAACCGCTCTCAGCCAATCAGGAAGCGCCGGTATGTTTCTGATTTCCTGATTGGCGGAGAAGACAGGTTATCCTATTGGACGCCTTTCTTGGGGTAGGAGGAGGGGGATGCATGGAATGCAAGCCGTTCCCCGTTCGCCGGACAGTGCTCTGCCCACTGCTCGTACTGTAGAGTCAGGAGACACAGTTACAGGAGAAAGGGACAGTGGACACCACAGCCTGGTAAGTGCCGGACCTCACGTGGGGGGGGGGGTGCCACTGAAGCCACGAGCCCTGTGCATCCGAGGCAGGGAGGGGAGACACTGGAGGGGAGCTGCTATCCATGCTTATGTCATATGTGATGGAGAGGAGAGGGGACAAACCTGGCCACAACACCCAAATCCTGTCATTGTTATCAGTCAGCTCCCTGTGTGTGGACTCTGCCAGTCACAATCTGCCTTTCATTTTGTGTTACACCGGGGAAAGGGGGAGGGGATAAACATTCCCACACTGGCCGCTTACCTGACACCACTAACAGCCGGGAGAGCAGGCCAGGAGCACTGCCACTACATGAGGACCTGGGGGCTTCCTGGAGTCCTAGTGGAGAAGTATTTGTGTTCATAGACTCATGCTGGTACTTGTAGTCCTGATGGAGGAGTCCCTGTATTCCTAGGCTCATGCTGGTACTTGTAGTCCTAATGGATAAGTCCTTGTATTCTTAGGCTCATGCTGGTACTTGTAGTCCTGATGGAGGAGTCCCTGTATGCCTAGGTTCATGCTGGTGCTTGTAGTCCTAATGGAGGAGTCCCTGTATTCATAGGCTCATGCTGGTATTTGGAGTCCTGATGGAGTGGATGGACTGTGCCACTGAAGCTGCGAGCCCCATGCAGGGGGGTTGCTGTCAGTGTGAGCTGTGTACCCTGATCTGTAATGCTGAGCTATATACTCTGATCTATAATGCTGAGAGTTATACTCTGATCTGTAATGCTGAGCTATATACTCTGATCTGTAATGCTGAGCTATATACCCTGATCTGTAATATTGAGCTATATACCCTGATCTGTAATATTGAGCTATATACCCTGATCTGTACTATTGAGCTATATACCCTGATCTGTAATATTGCGCTATATACCTTGATCTGTAATATTGAGCTATATACCCTGATCTGTAATGTTGAGCTATTTACTCTGATCTATAATGTCTTTCTATGCAGCATGTTGGCAAGGGACAGACTGCCAACATGTCTAAAGACATTGAGCAACTTTGGTTTTGATGCACCTGGAATGTAGCTATTCAATTTAACTTCAAAGTTTTGGATGGGCTTCTGTTTGCATTCTGCTTGCACCAAACATGTCAAAAGTAGGAATATAGAATAAGCCCTGAAAAGGGTTGACTACAGGTTAAATCCACCTGCCTATGAATCCTGAAAGTTCTCAGAAGGCTCTCAAAATGTTAAAAGCATACTGCATTTCCCCATCAACACAAGCCCCAAGACTGCCAATCAGAAACTGCCTGTTCTAGCACATATCCATTAATGCTGCATACAATTTTATTATGTTTAAATGAATGTCCTGATGTGATTTTCACAGGTATGAATAGGGTTTTTTTTTTTTTTTTTTTTTTTTAGGTTTTGATTGGGGGGAAGGGGCACAGTTAAGAGAAATTTGGATAAAGAGTGTTTTGTTCACATGCAAGAAGGGGTGTGTGTTTTTTTGGGGTCATGTTAGTGGAGTGGGGGCACATAATAAGAACATGGGGTGAAGTGTATTATTTACACAATATGGACAGTAGATGGTAGGTGATAGGGAGAAATTTAATCTCCCCCCCCTTTTTTTTCTTTTTGTTTGTTGGGATGGGCCACAGTTAAAGCGGTAGTAAACCCATCCATTTAACAGTTTCAAAACCAGTTACTTTTCCGGCACGTGTCGGAAAGGTAACACTCCCATTGGTTGTACTCTAAACCAAACTGTCAAACCATTCAATGGCTGGTGTCATAGCTGATCACATGTGCAGCATCCTGGCAGTTGTAGATTAAACAGAGGCAAAGATGGCAGCTTTCTTGGCTGAAAATGATAGGAGGGTTTACTACCACTTTAAGAGAAATTTGGATAAAGAGTGTTTTGCAAGAAGAAGTGGGTGTTTTTTTTTTAATTTTAATTTTTTTTTTTATTTGTTTATTTATTTTTTGTGTTAGTGGAGTGGGGGCACTTAATAAGAACATGGGATTAAGTGTATTATTTTCACAATATGGGTGGTAGGTGGAAGGAGGTTAATCCCCCCCCCCTTTTTTTTTCTCATGAGGGGGTGTGTGTGTGTGGGGGGGGGGGGGTGAAGGAGAGTTTTCCCCAGGAAGAGAAAGGAAAGGAAACCCCCCCCCTTCTTTTACCTTTTTTTTTTTTTTTGGAGTTGGAATGTGTATGGGGATGAAGAAGTTAATACACTATGATGTGAATGGGGTAGTTGAGAAATATGTATGTATTCTTTTTAAGTATGTATAATGAGAAATTTGTAAACTTGTTTGCTTTTTGCTATGGAAAATTTAATAAAGATTATTTAAAAAAAAAATGAATGTCCTGATGCTGACATCTAGTGTCATTTCAGTGTTACTACAGCTTGTTATTTTTCTGTTTGTTAGTGGTATAACCCAGCCTCCCTGTTTGCTGGATTTAGTTAGTTGAATCCTTTAGCTACATGCCTCCATTTGTCTTTTTATTGTTCGACATCATTGTGACTTTACTGTGATCTACAGTCGTAGTCCTGTAAGTAAAAAAAAAATTTATTAGAAATAATTTAAAAGGTATCGTTTTTCGTTTGTTCAAATGTTTAAAGAGTAATATGTATGAATTTTTCTTATGTATGTATAAAGAGTTGATGGGGTAAGTGTAGTATCACATAATTGAAGAAGTAGGGGTATGTGTAAGGTTGAGGTTTTTTTTTTTTTTTCCATTTTCTTCCCCCCCCCAAAGGAAAGGAAAGAGAAGGACCCCTTTTGAG
>BLSH010135249.1:1325533-1339910 GCA_018402905.1 Glandirana rugosa
AGTGGGTGGAAGGGGGGAGGGGGGAGAAAGGGAAAAGGAGGAAGGAAGGGAAGGGAATGGAAAGTGAATGGAGGAAGGAAAGGGGGAGAAGAAACAGGAAAAGGGGGAGAAAAGAAAGAAACAGAGGAGGAGATAGAGAGAGAAAAGAAGGCAGGAAGAGAAAAAGAAAGAGGGGGGAGAGGAAAAAAGGGGAGAAATAGGGAGAAAAAGAAAGGGGGAGGGAAAGAGGGGGGAGGGGGGAAGGTGGGTGAGGAAAGGGGGGGAAGGGGGGAAAGAGGGAAGGAAGGGATAGGGGGAGGGAGAAAACGGGGAGCGGAAGAAGAAGGGGAAGGGGGGGGGAGGGGGGGAGGGGGGAAGGGAAGGGGGTGGGGGGAAGGGAAAGAGGGGGAGAGGGGGAAAAGGTGTGTGGGAAGAGGAAATGAGTGAGGACAAGGAGGGCAGGATGCCAAAATCCCAGTGATACACCGATATGTGCAAAGGGGTATGCAGTTAGGCAATAAGGTACAGCAAACCAACCTGTGATGACCATATAACCAATATAATGAAAGTCCCTGGATGCTGTATAGCAAACACGTGGATCTTAGAGGGGCCCTGGGGAAGAGCCTGCCATTGGTAAGGGATAGCGTTACTCTAGGTATATATAAGGTAAAGACAATACAAATGAAGAAAGTTAAAAAAGTTCAATGATAAAGAGGGTTTAGATATAGAGCAATGATGGCCAGAGTCATCCATGACCATCACCTAACAAAGCGCTCAGACTTTCCAGGGCCACATTTTGTACACAAGTAATCCAGGGACCACTCCATACACAAAAAAGGAGGGGCGACCTGCTTATATACCCAACCCATGTGACCTGTAGTGTGGCCGTCGGCCGCATACAACGTCACTGGGTCTAGCAGTCCATACTGCGCATGCACAAGGCGCACGTCAGTACACCCAGAGCTAGGGCCAATGGGCAAGTGTTACCCAAGCCTCGTTCTGGATAAAAGCATAGGAAGTCCGCATCCATGCAGACAAATCACCGCTTCCGGACTGCTACAACTCTGCCAACCGGAGTAGACCCGCAGGAGCGCCATCTAGTGAAGAGAAAGGGGGGGAACGTTCGTTTGTACAACAGTATGTTTTAACAATTAAGCAAACAGAGGACAAAAATCGATATTGAACATATATCAAAGAATATCTGCAATTATAAATGATACCATGCAGAAAAAGGTATTTGTTGGGGTGGGAATAATAATTATTCCTACAAAATAACTTATAGGCAATCTACACAATGGATGTCAAGGGCAGCATGGGAGCAAATCTAACTGCCCAGCATATTCAGGCGGGTGGGCCCAGTGAGATGTTAATAGGGGCAGTCAACCAGATGAGCAATAGTAACAATATAGTGTGAGGCAAAAGCCATAGACTATAGAGATCTATTTCAATAATAGTTAGAGGGGTAAGGCAACCTCAGAGAAATGATTTGTAGGAGTTAACCTCATTGAGGCCGGGAGGGGTTGTCGCATCAAGGCACTCAATCTACATAGCCTCCCGTTGCAACAGCACCTTATCACGGTCCCCCCCTCTAGGGTCACAAGGCACTATTTCCAGTACCGAGAACTGCACAGCGCATGGATCATATCTATGATAGAGGCCAATGTGTCGGCCAATGGTGGTAAGTTTGCCATTAGTGGCATAATATACATGATCACCAATGCGCTGTTGCAGCTCTCTGATAGTTTTACCCATGTAATAAGCCCGGCAGCTGCAACTCATCAAATAAACCACACCCGTGGTATGGCAGTTAGCTGAGAAACCTGGAGAAAATTGCTCTCCATTGGGTAGACTACATGTCATAGTATCAGATACCCATGGACATCTAGGGCAGTTACCGCCGACCACGGGGGGCCGTCTCAATCCCACGTTAATGGCTAGATGTCAAGCGGTCTTTCAGAGATTTGGCCCGTCAAAACACCAATTCGGGGGCCGGTTTAACGTATTTACTCAAAGTGTGGTGTTCAGATAATAAGTGCCAGTGTCTGGATAAGATGTTTCTTAGTTGGCAGTGATGGGCTGAATAGGGGGTGATAAACTTGACAGTTGCAGAATGTTGTGGCTGTTGGGGGGGCATAGAGGAGGGAGGTTCTAGTGTGGGCAAATGCCAGATTGAAAGCCTTCCTAAGGTTTGTGCGGGTATAGCCCCTCTGCAATAATCGTTCCCGTAGGAGACCCAAATGGGTGAAGAAATCCTCATCCCTAGTGCAGTTCCTTCTCAAGCGTAGATATTGTGCATAGGGGATGCTGCGTATAAGGGGCTTAGGATGTGCACTGGTGGCATGGAGAAGTGTGTTCCCGGACGTCGGCTTCCGATATAAGTTAGTAGTTAGGTGACCCTCGGTGTCCTTAGAGATCAGAGGATCCAAAAAGGAGATCTGAGTGTCATTAATAGTATGGGTACAAAACAGATTCAGATCGTTCAAGTTCAACTTATGAATGAAATGATTCAAGGTATCCCGAGGGCCCGTCCAGACTATAAACAGATCATCTATAAATCTTAACCAAAAGAGAATATATGGTAGATACTCAACGAAAGTCTCGTCCGAGAACACTTCCCTCTCCCATCCTCCCAGATACAAGTTGGCATAGGAGGGGGCACACAAAGTCCCCATAGCAACTCCCTGTGTTTGTAGATAAAGTTGTCCATCAAATAAGAAAAACTTACGAGTAAGTATGAACCGCAAAAGTTTCAAAAGGAAGTTATTAAGTGGCCAAGCAGTATGGTCTTGGGCCATTAGGAAAGATTCAGCCGTCGAGACTCCCCGCTCGTGGGGGATACTAGAGTACAATGCCTCTATATCCACTGCCACGAGGAGGGAGTCTCGAGGGACCTGAACCCCCTCTATGTGCTTGAGAAGATCCGTTGTGTCCTTAATGTAAGAGGGTAAAGCCATGACATGTGGTAAAAGGAATTTGTCGATGTATTGACTCGCATGATCAGTAAGTGAACCAAGCCCGGATACAATCGGTCTTCCGGGTGGACAGGATAAATTCTTGTGGGTCTTAGGTAATGTATAAAATGTGGGGGTGCGAGGGTGTTTAATGATAAGGAAGTTTAGGGTATCTCTGTCAATGAGGCCCTTACAGTGGGCATCTGTACAGAGTTCACTGAATTCCTGAGTAAACTGTTCAACAAGCTCATGTGAAATGGGTTGGTAATGGGGTTCCGCAATACATCATGACACATGGCCAAATATTGGCCATGGGTCATGACAACAATATTTCCCCCTTTATCTGAAGGTTTAATTATAATATCAGTACGTCTCTCTGTAATTTTTTGGGGGCCGAGGATTGCTGAGTGGTAAGGTTGGAGGGTATATCACTCCATGGATGTTGTTTAAGGTCCCTGACGACTTGTTGTAAAAAGGCCCATATGGTTGGGCACGTCATTAAGTCAGGGAATTTCTCTGATTTGTTTTTGAAATGAGTATTGGGAGGAGTAGGGGCTGCAGGAACAACCCCGAGAGAGGGTTTGGGGGCTCGCCCAAAGTAATATCAATGGACTCGTTGGTCTTCCCCTCTTCATATAATAGCATAAGGTCCTTGAGGGCCTGAAATTCTGCCATGGTAAAATGTCGTGTTCGCTGCGTAAGCTCCACAAAACATGTAGAGTATCCTAGATGTCCATGGCTCAACTGTCTAACAATATTGTCCTTCCTGTGGTTCTTGCTCGTCCTCCTTCAGGGGGGAAATAGCTGTACCTGATGATGGATTTTAATTGTATCACTGTTTTTGTTGATAAACTTATTTTATGGCTTTTGTACAAATAATTTGAATATTTTTTAAAGCATTATGTAAAAAAATTGACTTAATACTAGAGTGCCATGATAATTCGATTCCCCTAGCTACTTGGGGGACTCTCTGTTTGTGTGGTTTTGGGTTTGGGAACCAAAATTACCCACACACCCCTTTTTGTTTAATTGATACTGGATGAGGCACATCAGCAATGATTTATGTTTCATGATATGTACCATTTCAGGAGGTACCAATCCACAGTGATTATAACAAGCATGCTTGACTGCATATACAGACTGATTTTGCTGTTGTGGGTTTAGTAACACTTTAAGAAGAATTCCACGAATGGATATTTTTACATACTGTAGGTACATAGGTCCAATATATACCATATTTGTAGGATCCCTTTAGAATCTGGAAATCATTGTAGTAGACGCCACTACTAAAGTAATCTCAACTTGCTTCCAGGTCCAGTACTGAGCAGCTGCCCGGATTCATTGTGAATAAAGGAGGATGATTGCTTTGCACAGTTGCTATTCAGAGAATGCTTTGGATTTTCTCACTAAATGCAAAGCATTTTCTGATTGGATGAGGTGGAGAGTGTGGCATCACTGCCCCACCTCTCCACCGCATCCAATCTGAGAATGCTTTACATTCATTCATAGGATGCAAAGCAATCTCTTTATGGAACCCGTGCCAAGTGGGTGACCTCCGGTGTTCACGATGCAGCAGGGCAGCCGCACAGGATTTGGAAGCTATAGGAGATCACTGGGGTGGTGGTATCTAACACAGTGATTTTCAGCTTCTAGAGCAGGGGTCTCCAAACTAAAGGAAGAGCCAGTTTATTGTCCTTCAGACTTTAGGGGGGCCGGACTGTACCCAGTGGGAGTAAACAATAGCCGCTCTTTGGTATTAGGGGGAGAAATAGTTGGTGTCAGTGGGAGGAATAGTGTGTCATTTAATTGTCAGTGGAAGGAATTATGCCCCATTGTTGGTGTCAGTGGCAGGAATAATGCTTCAAGGACCAGATGAAGGCAAGCAAAGGGCCGCATTCGGCCCCAGTGATGCAGTTTGGAGACCACTGTTCTAGAGGAGTCCCACAGGATTGGTATATGTATAGTTACATTGGTCCAAGCTAAACCAATGTACCTATGTAAAAATATCCATACCTGGAAATAATCTTCTGTAATTTGATGCAGATGGTGCTTATTCAGCAGGTTGCCATACTGGCTGGCCATCCAAGATCTATAGGAGGTATGCTAATGTATAAAACTGTGCATGAAATAGAACACTGAATATTCTTACCTTCACCGTGCCTGCCTGTCTTGGGATTCACTGCCTAGGCCCATCAAAAAATCTAAATCTGGGTATGTGACCATATGGATACAATACCTTTGCTTCCCACAATGCTGTTCTCAGTGAAAGAGTGACCAATAGAGATAGGCTGAACATCCCCCGGTTCAGTTCACACCAGAACCCTGCGAACATGGCAATACGTTTGTGTGAACTTTATTAAAGTCAATGGGACACGAACATGAAAAATCAAAAGTGCCAATTTTAAAGGCTTATATGCACGTTATTGCCATAAAAAGTGTACGGGGACCCAGGTACTGCCCTAGGGGACATGTATCTTTTTTCAAGAGCAGTGATTTTAAAAATGCTTAAAGTGAAAAAATAAAAATGAAATATTCCTTTAAATATTGTGCCTGGAGGGTCCCCTTAGTCTGCCTGTAAAGTGGCGCATCTGTGTGATGTTTAGAACAGTGCTGCAGCAAAATTACATTTCTACAGAAAAAAGTAATTTAAACTTGCTGTAATGTATTGCCAACTCCTGGCAATATAGATGAAAAATCACCCTGAACCATACCAGACCATATGCCCTGAACATGGGGAGGGTGCTTTGGGGTCCCACCCAAAGCACCTTGTCCCCATGTTGATGAGGACAGGGGCCTCTTCCTGACAACCCCGGCTGGTGGTTGTCGGGGTCTGCAGGTGGGGGGCTTATCGGAATCTGGAAGCCCCCTTAAGCCCCCAGATCCCGACCCCCCCTATGTGAATGAGTATTGGATACATTGTACTCCTACCCATTCACCAAAAAGGAGTGTAGTGTTACAAAAAACAGTAGGCAGTTTTTCGGTCTTCCTCCGCTTCTTCATTCCTTTGCCACCACTTCCGCAGCTGACCAGAGGCGACTCCCAGAATGGACGGTCTTCAGTTCACATGACATCAGAAGGGGATAGGGTCACTTGGTAACATCACCGGGTGGCCCTGCCCTTGCCTATAAAATAACCGTCAAACTGAAGACAGCCCATTCTGGGAGTTGCCTCTGGTCCGCTGCGGGAGCAGTGGTGCAGGAAGAAGAGGAAGACGAGAGGAAGAAGTGTAGGGAGACGGAAAGAAGAAGGAGAAGACCAAAAGAAGAAGCGGGGAAGGAGAAGATGGAGGAAGACCAGAGGAAGAAATAAGAAGAAATGGGGGAAGAAGAAGACATTTTTAATAAAGGACTTGTCAAAAACTGCCTTCTGTTTTTTGTAACACTACACTTCTTTTTTGGTGAATGGGTAGGGGTACAATGTACCCCATACTCATTCACATAGGGGGAGGGCTGGGATCTGGGGGCCTCTTTGTTAAAGGGGGTTCCAGATTCAGATGAGCACCCTGCCCGCAGACCCCGACAACCACCTACCAGGGTTGTCGGGAAGAGGCTCTTGTCCCCATCAACATGAGGACAAGGTGCTTTGGGGGGACCCCAAAATACCTCCCCATGTTGCGGGCATGTGGCCTGGTATGGTTCAGGAAGGCAGGCTGCTCACTCATCCCCCCATCCTGACCTGCCAGGTTGTATGCTCGGAACAGGGTCTGATGTGGATTTTGGGGGAACCCCCACACCATTTTTTTTTAAAAAATTGGCGTGGAATTCCCCTTAAAATCCATACCAGACCCTAAGGGCCTGGTTTGGATTTGGGGTGACCTCTAAGCAATTTTATAAAAAAATTTGGCTTGGGGTTCCCCTTAAAATCCATACCAGACCCGGAGGGAACCCCATGCCGTTTTTTTTTTACTAATTCTGTCATAGAGTTCCCCTTAACCACTTCAATACATTGTGTTATATATACTATACTGACTGCACCATAGAGTCTGTACTGTATTATATATACTATGGGGACTGCACTAATGTAATGACATTGTAATGACATGCCCCTGTTAAACAGGTGCAAAAAAATTGGGCCTTGGGTGTTGGTGGTGGCAGAACACTGCAACCCCTCACAGTTACTCTTGTTGGGTGCAGGAACAGGCCCTGCTGTTAAAAATTATTTCAAAAATTGTAATGGCATGCCTCTGTTAAACAGGTGCAGAAAAATTGGGCCTTGGGTGTTGGTGGTGCCTTAAACTCAAAATATTGTTGGAAGCTAGCATCATCATGATTCAGGAGGAATCAGATAAGCAGCATAGGCAGTCTTCAATGGATCCCAGATCCCTAGCAAATTCAATCAGTTACATCAGCATCAGGGGCTTCATAAATCAAGCTCAGAGTTTGAGAGTTTATACAGGTACCTACATCCCTAATTAAATATAGAAAATTCCTACTAGAGGAAGAAAGAAGGGGCTGTGGGATTTTATTGGTACCGACATAAGCTTACATAGTCAATTTCATCAGGGGCTTGGTAGCTGCTGATCCAGGACTGATTCATTTTTATAAATGTGAGTCTATCAATGGAGTCTGTAGACAGGCGCACTCTTTGATCCGTTACAAACCCTCCACCAGCACTGAATGTCCTTTCAGAAAGCACACTGGATGCAGGATAGGCCAGTAGCTCGATTACATATTGAACAAGTTCCGGCTAGTGGTCCATCCTCAAGACCCAGTAATTCAGTGGATGCTCAGTTGGAAAGGTCTCCAAGTCTGCTCTTGCCCCTAGATATTCCTGCACCATATAATGCAGACGCTGCTGATGGTTGCTTGAACCTATCAGCCCTGGGCGCTGAGGACTGTACAATTGTTTAAAGGCATCAGTCAGCCTACCACCTTCTCCACTGCTCTTCCTCTGACCGAACGAAGCCTCAGAAACACATTGTCCAGCATCAGGAACTGGTAATCTCCCAGTGTCTGGAAAATCATTTCACAAACTTTTCTTCAAGGTATCGTGAAGCTGGTTTGTCCTCTGCTTCCTCTCCGAATGAGCTCTGCAACTTTACCCTTGTAATGTGGTTCAAGAAGGCTTGCCAGCCAGTAATGATCGCTCTCCTTGATACCACGAACCCACAGGTTTATTTGCAGGCTTTGCAGAATCAGGGAGGCCATGCAGCGTAAGTTTGAGAAGGCATGAGAGTCCTCTGGTTCACAGAGGATGACATTGTCAGGAACTACCTCTTGCCAGACACCTACAACTCCTAGGGTTTCTGGGAACTGAAAACCATCCCTGGAAGACTGCTGTGTGTTATCCTCTACATCCATTCTGACCCAATCCTCCAACTCCTCTTCTTTCTGTGTGTTTGCAGGAATGGTATCTGCATAAAGGGGGCCTTGGGAGGAAAGGAAGTCCTCCTTTTCCTCCCGCTGTTCTGCCTCATGTGCCCTATCCATGATTCCACGAAGCGTGTGCTCCAGCAGGAAGACTAGAGGGACAGTGTCACTGATGTATGCATTGTCACTGCTTGCCATCCTTGTGGCCTCCTCAAATGGTGGCAGGACAGCGCATGCATCCTTAATCAGTAACCACTGGCATGCTAAAAATAAGTCAAGCTCCCCTAAACTTGTCCTGGTTCCATACTCACACAGATACTGATTGATGGCCCTCTGCTGTGGGTGCAGCCGCTGCAGCATTGCCAGTGTTGAGTACCACCTGTTGGGCATGTCACAAATGAGGCAGTTGGTGGGCAGGTTGAATTCCCACTGAATGTCAGCCTGCTGAGCACTGGCATTGTATGATTGCCAGAAATGACCACATACTTTTCTGGCCTGCCTCAGAATATCTGGTAAGCCTGGGTACCTGGTCAAGAAACGCTGCACCACCAAATTCAGGATGTGTGCCAAGCATTGAACATGTGTCAAGTGTCCCTGTCAGAGGGCAGAGAGAAGGTTGGTGCCATTGTCAGATACAACCATTCCTGGCTCAAGCTACTGTGGTGTCAACCACCTCTGAGCCTGCCCCTGCAGAGCTGACAGAGTCTCTGCCCCTGCGTGGCTCCTGTCCCCTAGACAGACCAACTAAAGGGCTGCACAATCTTTTAGCCTGACTGCTTGCGTAGTCCCTTGAATGCTTAGGGAGCACTGTTGGTTCAGAGAGCACTTCTTCAGAAGAGGCCACAGAGGAAAAGGAAGAGGAGGGGGTGGAGGAAGCAGATGTGGCGGAATGACCACCATTTTTTTTGGAGGCGTGGTGGCGGAACTAGCTCCAATACTGAACCCTGTCCTGCATGCTTCCCAGGTGCCAGCAGAGTTACCCAGTGCACCGTGAAGGAAAGGTAACATCCCTGACCATGCCTGCTGGACCCTGAGCCAGCGGTAATATGAACCTTGTTGCTGACCACCCTGTCCAAGGAGGCCAAAACATTGCCTCCCACATGACAGTAGAGAGCTGGAATGGCCTTACGTGAAAAAAATATATTTTTGGAACCTGCCACTGTGGTACAACACATTTTACAAATTCACGAATGGGGGCAGAGTCAGCTGAAAAGGCAGCAGTTGTAGTGCAAGCAATTTGGGCAAGCTAGCATTTAGACACTGAGCATGTGGATGGCTGGGGCAGTATTTTTTTTACAGTTCAGCAACTGGGGTAGGGAAATTTGCCTGGTGAAATCTACTGGTGGTGTACTGCTAGCAGATTGGTTGCAAGTACTTGTGGCACCCATTGCTATACCTTCATTCCTCTCAGTGAAGGCTTTTGAGAGGACTTGAAGTATAGTAGGGGTTGAGGTCAGAGATAAGGAGCAAGGAGAAGTCCGCCTTGTTTTATGATGTGGGTCTTTGGGGTGTTGTTGCCAACAGACTGCATGGCAGGTCATTATATGCCTTGTCAAGCAAGTGGTGCCCAAGTGGCTGCTGTTCTGGCCACGCATCAGACACAGATTGCAAACAGCAATGGTAGGATCTACTGCACAAGTGTTGAAAAAAAAAAGGCCACACCATTGAACTTTTGGAAGTCAGCGGGGAGTCAGCAGTGCCCTGCACCTGTGAAGCTCTGTGGCCCCTGGAGGACATCCTGCCTCGTTGGAGTTGTGCCTCCTCCACCTCACTTTCCTCCTCTCTTCTCTCAAGCACCCAAGCACAGTCAGTGTCCTCATCATCCCCTCCCTCCTCATCACTGGAACAAACTTGGCAGTATGCTGTCCATTCCTTCCCTTCTTCTCCCTAGTTTTTTTTTTCTCTCACGTGGTTTATATCAATATGGCTGCATATCAGGGTGACCAGTGGACTACATTTGTGACCAAAATACATACAGATTTTGAAAAGAATGAAGCGGTTGAGTCAGAGATTATTAATGTTTTTTCAATCTATGCAGTGTGCTGGAGAAGAAATCTCTGCTACACTGGCATATTAAAAATTTAGAAGACTACCAATGGGAAGAAATCAATCCATTTGGATTGCGTATACAAATTTTTCCTTCCTTTGGTAGTCCTGACCCTCAATTTAAGCAAGCATGAAAGAACACTTTAAATCAATGCCCCACACTATGATGACCCTACTCAATCAGGAATACAACAAACAAATTATCCAGAAATAATGATGTGTCCACATTAACTTCACAATTGTCTATCTTTCCCACCTGTTGTTCTCAGTCTACAGCACCCCAAAAAGGAAAACGACGTCCAAAACGCCAGTCAGGGTGATGATTCCCATGACAACATTGTCGTTCGCCCCCCAAGTTATAAAGTGGCGGCGATATATCGACAATATTTTTATGCTATGGAAGGGACTAACTACTCTCCTTTCCCAGTTCATGACACTACTCAATTGAAATACTTATAATCTATGATTTACTATGTCTTAAAGTCTGCAAGAGATTACTTTTCTAGATGTCCTAATTTGCAGGTCCAACGATGGACGCTTAGGGAGCGAGCTATACCGCAAGTCCACAGTGGGGAACTCGCTTCTTCATGCTCAGAGCTTCCATTCCAAACCTTTTCTTGATTCTATACCGTTTGGACAATACTTGAGAGCCAGGCACAACTGTTCTGACAACCTTACTTTTCAGAAAAAGACTAACATACCGCGTAATAGGGGCTATTCCAAAGCCTGTCTCAAAAGAGCCTATAAAAAAGCACTCACCCCACCTCCTAAGGACCTACTGACAACCAAACCTAAAGCTGACCTCAAAACTGACAATATAACTAGGCTTGTTACGTTGTCACGTTTAGAAGAGCTTCTTCTATAGGCGACAGACTGGTGTCCAGTGAATATAGAGCATCCAGGGGTGATACCTGCAAACGACGAGGTACATTTACCTGCGGAGGCTGTAGGTACTGCCAATATATGGACTTACGTTCTGATATTATTCTACCCAAGAAAAGTTAATTCCGTCCAAAACATTTTGTTATTTGCAAGACTCCCGGTATGGTATACCTACTCTCTTGTGAGTGTGAGTGTTACTACGTCGGTAAGACGATAAACAAATTTTGGAAAAGAATATGTCAACATTTAACCAGTGCTACCAAGCACGACCCCAACACCACAATAGGTCGCCACATGGCTCTGGTCCACAGTACCTCAATTCCTAAGGTATACTTTTTGGCTTTAGATCACGTTCACTTCACATCTCGTGGTGGTGACGTTAACAAATGTTTCTTCCAGTGTGAATTGAGGTGGATACATATTTTGCAGGCAACCTCTTCACCTGGACTTAATGAGGCTTTTCATTTTAAGCCCTTTCTTCCAGGTTTTGTATCCAGAGGTTGTGAATTAAATCTATAAATATATTACTTTTTTATAAACACTGTCCCATTCATCTTTCATTTTTGACATATACCTACTTGGATAGCCTAGGATGTACCATCAAATATCATTTGATATGCACCGCCTGGGATCTTGTTGATAGTGATTTCATCCATGTGTGCAACTGTTACGGCACACCGAGATACATATTTATTTTTGACTTTTGTACATATTCATTTATCTATCAAATATTCCTTGTTTTTCAACCAATATATAATTTTTCTTTTCTTTTCTCCCTTGCCCCCTTTTTTTTCCATTTTGTGTGTGTAGTTGTATAATTTTCAATTCTGTATCAATATTGTATTATGGTTTTTCCCTGTCCCCATCCCATGTCCCCTCCCACCTTGCCCCATGGTTAGGTTGTGATTACTCAGTCCCTTTGGCCAAGTGTGTCCCTGGGCTACAGTGATTGCAGGTTTTCAATCCAGGACTGCAGTGCTGCCTGTCATCGCCAAGTGTCACTGTTGTGCTCCCTGTACACAGCGTACCACCCGGCGGGTAAGCTCCCTTCCAGGGGCATGGATGGAGAATCCCTCTTCCCGCCCTCTGATGTTTGGAGCAAGTTGGTTCAGAGTATAGATTGGCGCATGGGCAGTGGAGCCGGAAATGACAAGATTTGGCTAAAATTATATACTGGCTAGAGTGACAGTACACCTGGTGTGCACACCTGTGACTTAGGTGACTTCTGGACATGTGACGCCATCCCACCCCGAGGGGCGGGGCTATGCCACACCCCTGGTCGCCAGGTAGATGCCCGGAATCTGGCTGGAGGGTCTGTATCGCCCCCCAATTGCTGGATGTCCGTCACCGCCCCCTGCTTTGGGATTGGCTCCCCTCAGGTGTACCCTGCTATTTAAGACCGGCTTGGTATAACACTCAGTCTCGTCTGAGCACAGCTTGTGAGTGGATGTCCTCAATGCCATGTCTACACCAGGTACAGACAATATTATTTTTGCCATACAGAAACCTCGTTGTGATATGGGAGGATCGCTTTATATACATAGTGATTCCGATCCCATTTAGCATGTGCTGTTTTCCCTAAGATGTACAGACTTTTAGGGAATCTACAACCAGCCCCTTATATCTCTACTATTTATATATCTGATACTAGAATGGTGAAATCACTCATTTACACTGCCTTGTTACCACTTGATTTTTTGGCTGCAGCTGCCACTGTCACCCATTGCCGACAAAGCCACCTGGTGCCTCTTGTGGTGCACAGTGTTCCAATCAGGGGTCCACTCCTTTAGCACGATGGGTGTTGCATGGCAGCACTAGCCGCCTTTCCTCCATCCAGGCTCCACCTGGTAGCCTTCACGCTGTGATTCTGGGTAATCCATACTTTGGCACAAGGGGGAGTGATCAAATATGTTCACACTGCAGGATTAACTTAACAATAGTATACCTTCTACATTTGACCATATTGAATTGCTTGACTATGTCATGTATGTATGTACCTGCCTATAAACATGTATGCATTTGTTCATATGTACCCGATATTGTATATTTTTATAAAGATTATGTTTGCATTCTAGATATTTATGTCTACTTGACCAGAACATTTATATCCTCTGAAGAAGGACACTACTATGGCAAAGAGTCCGAAGCATGTCAGGATGAGCTGCTAACAATACCCCCGTTACGTACCCATCAAGCTGGGGTTCATGTGGCATGCTGACTGGTCAATTGTGTAGTACACATACCCATTACCATGTATATATATGTTTTATGATGATCCCTAGTGGTTTTACCTTATAATGTGAATTTACTAATAAAATGTATATTTTATCATATCTACCTCTCTACTCTGTCATTATCGTGCCCTTAAAGTCCAGGGGATTTTTTTCTCACTTGGCACTTTGTGCCATACAAATTCTTCATTGTATATACTGTACACTGAATGAGCTGTATATAGTCTACACTGTATCTATATACTACACTGCCCACACGCCACTAACTAAACTAGCTCAATGCTCCAGTTTCCACATTCACACACTACATACGGCCGCTGTACAAGCAGACTTTATATAGTGTGGGGTGTGGACTGAGACCCCTGAGCCATGTTTGGCCAAAGGCACCCTGCCTCTGGCCAATCATGGCTCTCACAGCAGAGCGCACTGTACAGGGCCGGCCCTACCATGGGACCGAGTGGGACCATGGGTCCCAGGCGGCACTTCAAGAGGAGCGGCACTTTGCCGCCCATTTCCACAATAACTGCTCCTCTCCTCTTTATTTTACTATGGGGAGGGGGCGGGTTGCCGCTTATCACAATGACACTGCGGGGGAGGGGGGGCAGCGGCGCCGCCGCTGCTGCCATCTATGGCACTGCAGAGCGCTCGCTGCCATGCCCCCTATCCTCTCCGCGGCTCCCCCCTTGCTGTTGACAAGTGTCACAGACTGTAAGGAAAGGACGAAGTCAGCTGACCGTCCGGAGCCAACAGCGTGAGGGGGAGGAGCTGCCGGCTGCACGGAGAAAGCCATGCTGGAACAGGGATCGCTGCAGGCACTGACACTCAAAGCAAGTAAGTGTCAGAGCCACTGATCCCATCTCCCCCTGCCTGTATCTGCCTACCCCACTACCCCCTGCCTGTATCCACCTCCCCCCACTACCCCCTGCCTGTATCTACCTCCCCCATCACCCCCTGCCCGTCCCCCATCACCCCCCTCCAC
>BLSH010135249.1:1351103-1371390 GCA_018402905.1 Glandirana rugosa
GTGCAGATTATCAACAGGACACCTGTCTAAGAAGGTGGACTCGACACCTAGAGACGTCGAGGAGGTCTCAATGGTACCCGGAGAACCGACGAAGAGACTAATTACAAGAGGAACGGACTGGACAGTAAAATCCACCTGCCGGTACAGAACCATCCAAACGTCAACACGGTATGAGAAAGGTAAAAACCTACTACCTAATTTGTTACGAGACAATCTACAAGTTTCGAACCCTAAAAAAAACTATTGGATTGGGACGAAATTTGAAGAGGTGTTGAGATAGGGACTAGACGGACCACACAAGGAACTGGAAGTACCACGACAAACAAGTGACCCGAACGATTTTTGAAATGTCCGGGTCCGGGTCCGTGCCACGGACACCCGAAAGTTCGGTACGGACCCGAACGTTACAGTCCGGGTTCGCTCAACACTATTAGTGAACAAACAGCACCATGAAGGTCAAGGAACACACCAGGCAGATCAGGGATAGAGTTGTGGAGAAGTTTAAAGCAGGGTTAGGTTATCAAAAAAAATCCCAAGCTTTGAACATCTAACAGAGCATTGTTTAATCCATCATCCAAAAATGGAAAGAGTATGGCACAACTGCAAACCTACCAAGACATGGCCGTCCACCTAAAATGACAGGTCAGGCAAGGAGAACATTAATCAGAGAAGCAGCCAAGAGGCCCATGGTAACTCTGGAGGAGCTGCAGAGATCCACAGCTCAGGTGGAAGAATCTGTCCACAGGACAACTATTAGACGTGCACTCCACAAATCTGGCCTTTATGGAAGAGTGGCAAGAAGAAAGCCATTGTTGAAAGAAAGCCATAAGAAGTCCCATTTGCAGTTTGCTAGAAGCCATGTGGGGGGCATAGCAAACATGTGGAAGAAGGTGCTCAGATGAGACCAAAATTGAATGTTTTGGCCTAAAAAGCAAAATGCTGTTTTGGAACCTAGCACTGCACACCACCCTGAACACACCATCCCCACCCTGAAACATGGTGGTGGCAGTATCATGTTGTGGGGATGCTTTTCTTGGCAATCTTAGAAGAATCTTAGAAGAGTTTGCAAAAGACTTGAGACTGGGGCGGAGGTCCACCTTCCAGCAGGACAACGACCCTAAACATACAGCCAGAGCTACAATGGAATTGATTAGATCAAAGCATATTCATGTGTTAGGATGGCCCGCTCAAAGTCCAGACCTAAATCCAATTGAGAATCTGTGACAAGACTTGAAAATTGCTGTTTACAGACGTTCTCCATCCAATCTGACAGAGATTGAGCTATTTTGCAAGGAACGGGCAGAAATTTACTCTATAGATGTGCAAAGCTGGTAGCGACATCCCCAAAAAGACTTGTAGCTGTAATTACAGTGAAAGGTGGTTCTACAAAGTATTGACACAGGGGGGCTGAATACAAATGCACCCCACACTTTTCACATAATTATTTTAAAAAAATTGAAAACCATTTATCATTTTCCTTCCACTTCACAATTATGTGCCACTTTGTGTCGGTCTATCACATAAAATCCCAATAAAATACATTTACATTTTTGGCTGTAAAGGAGTGTGTATCACCAATATTTTTTCTTTAAATTAAATCCTTGTTTTAACTTTTTTAATCATTCGTTACATCTGACTTCTGCCGATGGTCTGCAGCCTCTCTGGACTCACTTCAGGGATGGCTGCATGGCATTTTTCAGTGTTGGCTTTCTGATGGTGACAACAGTGGATCATCTCTGTAATGACTGTAATGTGTGTTTAAATGGTCACTTGTAGACTCCATTGGAAGGCTGTGTGATGGGGAGACAATGCGGAACCACAGCTGGGAGACAGGCAGAGACTGTTGTTCCCCTACTACACAAAGAAAGTAGGCTCCCCTATTACACGAAATACATGAACAAGGACCTTCACGGCAGGATCACTAAATATTATATTAAAGGCTGTAGCCAGGTTCAGTTTACTTTCTTCAATGTAGGTGGCACTCATCTGCAGCAGCAGTACAGTTGGAGAGGAAGTCAAGAGGAACATGGTTCCTCCATGGCTCCCTGGGTTACTGGGGAAGCTATCCAGTTGGACGTTGCCATCCCATGTGACTCTAGCTACCATCTTGGGTCAGGCAGAGCCTATTTAAGGCCCTGGCTCCCAGGCTTGGAATGCATTTTGCAAGTGGATAGAATAGGGGCAGGTACCCCTCCTGGTAGGGACAGAAATAGTGACAGGGAAAGGTTCCTGATGAGGAGGGAAAGCATTGGGTTTGCAACTTCTTTGGACATCTTCCCGATTGGGCACGAGGTGGCCAGGCCGCATTCTGCCCCTCTTAACAGGCGCTGTCAGTTCGACTGAATCCTGCCCTCTACATGCTGTTGGATCCGTGAGTGTTCCTGGCCTTCCCACTGGGTTTATTGTGAACTGTCTGCATTATTTCAATATAAGTTCTTTATTCGCACTCGGACTGCATGTGTTATTGCCGCCACATCACGCTGCACCCCATCTACAAGCCAAACCGAGGAATTATATTTTTTGCTTACGTACATTGGGCAAGCTTGGCTCAAATTAAGTATCCATAACTGGTATCCAGAATCAGATACTGTAAATCACTGTAGTAGTCGGCACTAAATACTGTGATATATACAGTGATAGATGTGATCTCCTGGGTTCTGTTGAACCAGCTTCCCCTCTGCACACTGACCACAAGGGGTCATACATCACAGCCACCATTCAAAAAGCGCATAGTTTAACATATTTTGATTG
Source organism: Glandirana rugosa (assembly GCA_018402905.1). NCBI lineage: Eukaryota > Metazoa > Chordata > Amphibia > Anura > Ranidae > Glandirana > Glandirana rugosa. Next base: position 1,353,855 of record BLSH010135249.1, read on the forward strand.
AAGGATTGAAGGAGTCGAGAGGAAAATTGCTGGCCGAGCAGTGACTGCATCCTATCGGATGCAACCACTGTTTGGGTATTCAAACAACCACTGGAAGCTATTTGATTTCTTTCATTCTGAACCAGATAAATCTACTGTATGTCTATGAGTCTAGACTTAAAGGGGAGCTACAAATACTGTAGCTGTTGACTTTTAATAAAAATACACTTACTAGCCCTGGCTGGGATCCAGTGCTGTCCTCACCCTGGCCAGTTGTTTACTGGTCTTTAGGCTCCCGGTGCCACTGTTGGCTATTTGACACCCTGTAACTTAACTACTAGTTCCCCACTGCACACACGCGAGTCGCGCTGCACTTTCCGAATTATTCCGCAGGTGTGTGTGTGTGGGGTGGGTTTGCAAACAGAACTGGGAGTTGGTGCCAGCCAAAACTAGGTTCCTGCTTGCAGTTTACAATAAGGAGGGGGGGGGGATAAGCAGAATTTCCCTTTTCAGGTGAAGTTCTGCTTTGTAAACAGAAGGATGTTATGTTGTATAAACAGGAGGACTTTATCAACAGAGCAGATGAGGATAGACTGGAAGATGTGAAAAGGAGTAGAGAGCTCCACCTGCTGTTTGCTTATAAAAAAAATGAATATGCAATATTTCATATTTTTGAAAGTATTTTTTAAAAGTTATATTTCATTCCTGATCAAGATAAATAAAGAAAGACAATACATGCAAAACCATTATACATTTCCTGGCATGGAAGAGAATTCCCCTTTGCATTACAGGCTCTTTTAAACAGCCCAAAAATTCTGATTGCTTCAAAAATGAAGAAACTCCTCTTAAAGCATATTTCCTCAGAGACTTATTGCTTCGGTGTTCCTCATTATATCCGTCTAGGGTCATTCTCAGGGTGGAAAAAAAAGGATATAATGATTTTGTTGGGGAGCATGGAAACTTGGAAGCGTTACACGCAGTTGGCTTTCCTCCTCCATTAACCCTGTATTGAGGGCTCTTTGTTAGATTATGACAAGCGTACAATACAGGCGGCTGCTCGGGATTTGTTCCCTCGATGCGCTTATTATGACAAGGCTATAGTGAGTTGCTGTTCTACATTACATAGGGTAGAGTTGTGCCAGCTGGAACTTTTGAAAGTAATCCTCTGGGTAAAATAAAAACAATAAAAAATATTCAAATAAATCACTGCAATCATTTTGTCTGCTGATGGAAAAATATTTGTTGATCTGCCAGAATCCAGCGAGCACCTCTTCTACTACTACAAGTTCTTGTAGTGAGATATAGGGATGAGCTTGGGTCTGGCTCTGCATTTGGTCTGAATTCGTGTTCAATTGAACCTGGAAGTCAGCTGTCAGTGCTGGGACAACGATGACCTACGGGTGTGAGATTTCCCACCCCACAGCTGCATGTAAATTAAGGGATGGGGATGCTCTTGGCATCATTGACCAAATATGACCACATGGCCATGACTTTACTATTAAGATCAATAGCACAACCATTGGTCCCTCCACACATGCCATGGTGCTGGGTGTAATCCTTGACTCTGACCTCTCCTTCAGCCCCCACATCCAATCACTGGCTAAAACTTGCCGCCTTAACCCACACAACCAGAATTCGACCCTTACTGAATAACGACACCACAAAACAACTTATTCACTCCTTGGTTATTTCCCGCTTTGACTACTGCAACTCTCTCCTTAATGGCCTACCCTTACACAGGCTATCCCCCCTTCAATCTATTATGAATGCTGCTGCTAGACTAATACACCTCACTAACCGATCCCTGACTGCTGCCCCTCTCTGCCAATCCCTTCACTGGCTTCCCCTACCGCACTGTGTAAAATTTAAAATACTAAACACAACATACAAGGCCATCCACAACATCGCCCCCAGCTACATCAGCAACCTCATCTGTAGATATTGCCCAAATTGTCCCCTCCGCTCCTCCCAGGACTTCCTGCTCTCTAGCTCCCTTATTACCTCCTCCCATGCTCACCTTCAGGACTTCTCCAGAGCCTCTCCCATCCGCTGGAACTCTCTGCCCCAGTATGTCCGATCAGCCCCTACCCTATCCACTTTTAAACGATCCCTGAAAACAATTTTTTTCAGGGAAGCCTATCCCTCACCGACCTAAGAACTGTACCTGAGCCACCCCCATCAACCCATCCCTCGCAGCTACTACCTTTTGTACCACTACCCCCCTCCCTTTAGAATGTAATAAGCTCTACGAGCAGGGCCCTCCATCCTTCCTGTATTGAATTGTATTGTAATTGTGCTGTCTCCTCCCTCTACATTGTAAAGCGCTGCGTAAACTGTTGGCGCTATATAAATCGTGTATAATAATAATAATAATAATAATATCAGGTCAATGTGCAGGTGGGTGCAGTCTGGACACCCCACTGTAGATGGAGCTCAACCAAACCAGCAATACAGGAGGGGAAGGAAGCCGTGGGGAACTTGATTTCCCTATGACTTTCTGTGGTCAACAGGGGAACAGCTGTCCGGTTGGAAGCTGATGCACCATGACCTCAGCGGCCATCTTGGGTCAGGACAGTGTCTATTGGTTTGGTGAGCATTTTGTGAGTGGACAGAGTAGGGTCAGTTTCCACATCTATCAGGGAAAGTGTGCAGAGGTAGGAAACAGTTCTGGAGGAGTAGGGACAGTGCAGGGACTATGTCTGCCTCTGCTTGGGAAGCCTTCCCTTTGGGTGTAGTGCATTACTAATTGCAGATGCTGTAGGCATCATCCAAGACTACCGATTTTTTTTGGAATATTTGTTGTTTGTATTTTGTTGGAATTTTCTACAATACACTGATATTGTCTATCTAGACTCTGTGTGTTTACTGCCAGCCACACTACGCTGCACCATGCTCTCAAATGTTGTTGACCTAATATAGCCTGGTGGCCATATTGGGTCAATGATGTCAAGAGCATCCCCACCCCTCTGTGTACATGCACCTGTGGGGCGGGGAATGTCAGCTGATTGGCCCAGGTATGACAGCTGCCATCGGGGTTCAATTTTGGACCAAACCCAAGCTCATCACCAATAAACTGACCACCTTGCCTCTGCTGCTCTGAAATCCCAAACAGTATTGTTGGCCTGAGCTCTCCCCTGCTGGACTACAGAAGCAACCTTTATTCCAGTTTTAGTGACAACTGCAAAATGTATTTTTTGCTGAAAGAGTATGAAGCTGCCCTGCCATAAGTGGAGGTAACTAGGTAAATTTAGTTCTGCTGACTGGTAATCTGCCCAGGCTAATTTGTAGTAACTCGTGTGGCTTTCCCATAAACTCAGTGTTGCTGCTGTTTCTGGCTGCTTCCAGTTGATGTCACTGGCACCTTTAGCAGTAGACAGGAGAACTGCAGCAATGCTGAGCTATAAATATGTATGTCTCTCCTGGCCAACCACTAGCAGGTTAATGTCCAATGGGGCACGTTGGGCTGATATAAATATTTGCAGGGAGGCTTGGTGAGCTCTCTTCTTGATGGGCTATGGTCCAGGGGGGTGTGTGTAGTAGTTTGTACTGATTAGGCTGGAATCCTGTTTGGGCCTAGCACATCATCCTGAAACTGTCTTGCCTGGTTGAGCAAGGTATAGTTATGTAAAAATAAAGAATGTAAAACATTAACTTTTCAGGCATATTTTTCATTACATTAAAAAGTATCAATATTTATTTATTACAAATCATTAATGAAAAAGACTAGGACAAAGATAAAAAACATTTACAAAAGCAAATGTGGTTTAAAACATATCTCAGTGACCAACCATACAGTCAAGAGTTCAAATTAAACCTCAATGGACCGGGTTGGTAGATTGTGAACAATTCCTACGGCTTGTCTAACAAACCCCTAAAAGGTAGTACCCATACAAATGATTACGTCCTCATACATGTAAGATGATTTAATTATTTTATACAGTAATCACATATAAAGAGGTTGGTGAAGTCAAACTGAAGTGGATCACTTCTACTTAGATACGCAGAAGATGCATTCAAGAATTGCTTGACTAGTTTCGTGCTCTGGATGTGCTTCTTCTGGAGCTACATGTATCTATTAAGGTACAAAAAAGACAAAATAAGTCTAAGTTTTAAGTAAACAATGATCATTTTTTGATATATACATAACCAGAGACAAAAAACATGAACATAGGGACATAGGACGTATGATGACAACAAACCTATATTCATACAAATGATTTGTCTACTTACATATGTGTGAAAACACAAAGTATAGGGCCCATGGCACATGTCCTAGACAGCCGGGTCCCAGGGAGTAGCCAGATCCTGCCTGACTGGTGCCACAATCTAACCTCTATATGAACCCACCCTAATCAGGAAACTCCACACACTAGACGGCCTACGGTCCTGCGCATGTGGCAATACCGCTCGCGCATGAGCACTTGCGGCCGACGTTGTACCCGGAAGTGGCGGCCAGCGAGCGCCCAGCACACACAGGGGAGAGCGGCCGCATGAGGCCTTTTTTTAATCATCCTTTACAGCAGGGCTCCCTAACCCCCAGGCTGTGGTCTGGTGCCAGCCCATGGACTGCTGGGAGCTGGGCCATGTGGCAGGGGTTGGCAGTGGGAAGAGCAAGCGAGCACAGCCTGCACTGCCACCCTCCAACCACCATAGGGCTCCAGCTCCCCTTCTCTTAGCACCACTGCTCTCTTCCTTCCCTGTGGGCATGAAGAAGGAGAAGGGGAGGGAGGAGAGACGGCCGGGGACAGGATCTCATGGAGCAATGGTGAGCAGGCTGCAGAGTTCGGAAAGCATGTTCCTGGAGGTATCTGAAGCCCTAACCCTTTCTCCATGTGAGCCTGGAGCAAATAAAACATCTGGTAAATATCAAAAGTAACTGACAACCATTTTTTCAATCGTCCTCTATAGCAGGGCTCCCCAACCCCCAGGCCATGAACTGGTGCCAGTCCATGGCCTGTTGGAAGAGGGCATCTGCTCCCCTTCTTTTAGCACTACTACTCCCTTCCTTCTCTGTGGAGAAGGGGAGGGAGGAGAGCCAAGCCAGGGACAGGATCTCATGGAGCCCGGGTGAGACCCAGGCTGCACCTACCCCTTCCTTGTGAGGTGTCAGGCTGCACCCCCGCCATGGAGGGGTTGCTGGGGACTGCTGGCTGTACAGCCATGAATGTGGATGTATGCCAATGGTCACCAGGACAAACAGAAAAAGCAAATCTCCCCTAAAAGAATGTAATACAGTAATGGACAGCAAATAAACTGAGTTACATACTGTAGTAGTGTAGTAATCTAGTAGTTCAACCAATATTAAAAAATAAATAGAAAATCTCCATTTACAGAATCCTATACTCACAGTTTATTCAGAGGAAGGCAAAACAAACCATATGAAGCATGGTCAAATTTCCCCCGGCTGTGAAAAAAAAATTCTCTCCTGATCCTCTGAAGGTAATTGAATAGACCCTGGATCAACAATCTGTGCTGTTAATACCTATAAATGGAAATATACAGTTAATAAATGTGCATTTAGAAATACACAAAATATGCAAGACGAAGGGCTGACTTCATTATCTCCACCAGGGTAGTCCGATGTGACACCTTCATCCCCTCCACATCAGTCAAACCTTACGATTAGCTTTGAAATGGGGGTGCCTGCACCGGCTGGAGGAAGAGGTGGAGGACATTAAGGCTACATTGAACTCTCTGCACTGCGAATTGCGGGCGGAATCGCCATGATTCTGCCCACGATTCGCAATAGCAGCAAATCGCGAGACGCCCGGTGCATTGCCCATTGATTCTAATAGCACCCCAAAAGCGGCGCAATTTTGCCCACCGAAACGTGGTAAAATCCCTGTAAAAAAAACACGGGCAGAATTGCGGGACACCCGATGCCCATAAAAGTACAAGAGCTTCTTTTGGGCGTTGGGCATCCTGTGATTCTGCCCCTGCTTTTTTACTGCATTTCGGCAGGCGAAATCATGGCAAAATCGCGCCGCATTTGGGGTGCTATTTGAATTAATGGGCAACACACCGGGAATGCCTGGGCGTCTGGCGATTTGCCACTATTGTGAATCGTGGGCAGAATTTCGGCGATTCAGTCCGCAATTCGCAATGCGGAGATATGAATGGAGCCTTAGTGTCACAGAATCTATTTATAGATTACCTGCTTTTCAGTTACATTGTGGCTTCACATTCCACACTGCACATTAGACGGTCAAGTGGTGTGTCTGGCTCTCCCTAACTGCTCCATCTGTGTGGAGCGGTGTTCCCCGTCTCACCGTATTAGGCACCCTGTTAGGCTTTTCATCTCTGGCCCCCGCTCTCCCCTGGATGTGGGATGTACTACTTTGAAGCTGCTTCGTAAGTTATGGTTCTCTTTAAGATCAGTTTTTTCTTTTTTATAGAGGTACTATATACTTAAAGCGGTAGTAAACCCATCCATTTAACAGTTTAAAAACCAGTTCCATTTCCGGCATGTGCCGGAAATGTAACACTCCCATTGGTTGTGCTCTAAACCAGACTGTCAAACCATCCAATGGCCGGTGTCATAGCTGAGCACATGTGCAGCATCATGGCAGTTGTAGATTAAACAGAGGCCAAGATGGCAGCTTCCTTGGCTGAAAATGATAGGAGGGTTTACTACCACTTTAAAGACATATTATCTGTTTTTAGAATGTCCTGTCTGCATCACACTCCTGATGAGTGGCTGTATGCCATGAAACGCGTCGAGTCTACATTAAAATATGTCCAGATTAATTTGGTCCCAATATGCACTTTAGTATACAGTTTGTGGTTGATGAACCTTTAAGAAATCTATATGAATTTCTACTGCTAATCATGTCTCTCCTTTTCTTCTGATTTTATGTATTTCTGAAATGAATTAATGTGTATATTAACTGTCTCTGTACATGATTGGATTATTTGTATAATATATCATGGTTTCAATATAAGAGCAATGTACGCCAAGTAACCTAATTTTTACTAATAAATTATTGACATGTATTTTGCCAACCAGCAGCATTATTATTACTCACTCAGTGACAGACCTCACTTAACGTCACATTTTCCCTTCCTTGCAAGCATCTATTTAGTATTTCAGATACTAGGAGGTAATAGGGGTGGTGCATAGGAAAAACACAGAAGTCAGGAACATGATTAGAGCCTGAGGCTCTAATCAGCTTAAAAAAATGGTGGGCTCAGGATGCAGAGCACTGCGTCCTGAGCCCAGCCAGTTGTGTGACGATAGCGAATTAATATTCGTTATTGTCTTCCTGATTCTCCTCCCGGCCAATCAGAAAGCAGGTCCTGAGACCCGATTGGCCAGGGAGTCTCAGGACCCACTTCCTGTTCAACCAGGAGTAGAAGCCCCGGCGCTTCCCTTGGCATACTCCCAATCTCGCACTGCCTGTGACCAGCAGTCAGGGGAACTGGGTGTGCTAAGGTAAGGCCTCTGATCGCCGCCTCCTTACATCTGTCTCCCCCAGGTGGAGGGGGGGAGTGGTGGAATCTGCGGCAGCTGAGGTGCGAGTTAGGGGTGCAAACAAACCTGCCCCCCCAAAAATATTGAGCACCAGCCACCACTGGCTACACATATGCAACATTAGAGGCATTTTTTCCAGCATATTTGGAGTATACATTCATACACCCCTGTGCATGAGACCTAACACCCAGGAAATCAACAGAACCGAGGACAGGCTGTACTGTAGGTTCAATATAAATTATTAGCATAATTCTGATTGGTTAATATGGATAACTGTACCTGTACCTGTATTCACAGTATTCACTGTTTATCTAAATAACCCAGTCTATGTCTACCAACTTTCCCCTTTCTGAGACAGCTTGAACAGACCTCACCTTTCCAATAAAATATTGATGAGGTTTCCGTTCCATTCTGTGTTGACTAATTGGATCAATGAACACAGTGGGCCATCGGAATACAAGTCAATACCTGCTGGTCCTTCGTGGAAGCAGGGATGTGGTGTAAGGGATTTGACTCTCTGTTCTCAATGCTCTGTACTGCTCGCTGACACGTCTATAATACATCTGAGTGTTCTTGGCAGGGCATTGCATTATTAACTTGAACATGATATCAATGGCGCCATGAACCTTGTCTCCGATGCTTTATTAAGGGCTGAAATGAATACACAAGCTGCCGTGCTTGGAATACAATAAAACTACTGGTGCTGCACTCCTAATTAAAAATTATCTGGATAATGTGTCTGTTTTGTTAAAAGAATAACAATACAATAATTGTTATAGTATTAAAGTAATGGAACACAACAAAAAAACAAAATAAAGTTGCAACACTGCTTGGTGTCCACTTGTGGCAGCACTGAGCTCTTCATTTGAACTGTATTATAATATTCTACAGAAGAAGTGGCCTGTTATAAGTACATAATATTTGGCAGGGACAGAACGTATTATTTTAGAACATATTATTTTATAGAAAGAGTAGTGGATGCTCAGAACAGACTTTGAGCAGAGATCGATTAATAGCATGTACATCTTAACATGCTTGGGATGAACATAGATCTATGCTCAGACTGTTAAAAAAAGAGTACTTTAAGGCCCAACCAGCTGTTTTAAATCAGGTACAGTGGAACCTTGGATTACGAGCATAATCCGTTTCAGGAGAATGCTTGTAATCGAAAGCACTCGTATATCAAAGCAAGTTTCCCCATAGGAAACTCAATTAATTAGTTCCAAAGCACTGCTTGTCAATGCAGTACTGTATGTGGTCAGAGGTCCGGGGGAGCCTGGTGTATGTAATACCATATGTGGTCAGAGGTGTGGTGGCGCTGGTGAGGCTTGGAAACGTCTGGAAACATTCAGAAATGCTTGGGAACTGTTTACACTTTCGGTATTTCTGAATTCTTTTGGGCGTCTCCGAACCTCGCCAGCGCCCCCGCACCTCTGGCCACATACGTTATTGCATGCACAGAGGCTTAATTCTGCTCATTATGCGAGACAGCGCTCGCAAGCCAAGTCAGAATTTTAAAAAAAACTGCTCGTATTGGGAAGTGCTCGTTAACCGCGTTACTCGCAATCCGAGGTTTTACTGTAAATTAATTTTAGATGCATCGAAACAAAAGGTCTGCAAAATCATACAGCTTATTTTCTTCAGAAAGCAGCCACAACCTAGGTAGAAAAGACTGTCCCCTGCCAGCATGTAACAGATAAGTGTTGGTTATGTGATAAAATGAGGCTCTGAGATCTTGAGGAATACAGAATTCAGCTTTACCTGCATAGGAGAACAGCATGCATGTATGAGAACAGCATTACAGGAGAGAGCAGAAAGAAAAATAACTGTGCAGAATTTAGAAGCATATATAAATACACAGATGCTAGTATATCATTGCAGCGCCATCTATAGTTTGGAGTGCATAGTACATGTTGTTGCACTTTCAAAATAAAGGACTCTTGCTGTCTGTGTGAAAGCAGTGATCCAAAATGGGAAGCATGAGATTTACAGATTGCAGAGATATATGGTCATTTTCAGACATGTTTTTACACCATCTTTGCTGTAAAAAGCAGGTTTGTAGAAATCAGTAGTTCAAGTTGGAATTTACACACACAAATAAATGAATGAGAGCAAAATTCCTCCCTTTTTTGACAACTTTACCATATATGCAGATTCAATTAGACCAAGCCACCCCCAAGGCAGACTGCTACTGTTGCCTCTTTAGTTAGACCCTGGTACTCTGGGAACCCTTTGTCATGCATTTATAAAAGAAAGATTGCATAAGTACAGAAATGAAAAAAAAAATGATAAAAAATAATTAAATAAAATTGTCCAAAAAGCATTAAAGCTGAACTCTCAGTAGATATAAAAGATACAAATTAATGCATCTCTGTATTTATAGTATAAGTATAAGTATACAGTATATCCATACAGTTGTATTAAATTCCCAGCTCTCTGTGCACCATGTCTGATACACTTGAAAGCCTTTTTCCATAGAATTATATTTGCAGATTTTGCCAAGTTGCCAGGTCTTTCCACAAAACCACAAATTGCTCAGCTTGGGACTAGCATGCAGGATGTGATAACCCCTGTGCATATTTAACTTGGAATTAATAGATACATAATTAAAGTTATTTTTTAAAGTACAAGTAGTATAAGTACTCGAAATTGACCTGGTATCAGCCTATTTCAGTCCCTGCACAGCAGAGCTTAGACTGCAGGAGGGAACAGCAGCACAAGGACCCAATCAGTTTTGCAGAGAGAGAGAGAGCAGAGTGACAGAGATAAGCTCATCAGTATGCTGCTTCTCCTTTCACCATTCAGCCACAGGCTATGGAAGGCACAATGTGTTAGAGTGAGGGAAAAAAGTATTGGATCCCCTGCTGATTTTGTATGTTTGCCCACTGACAAAGAAATGATCAGTCTATCATTGTAATGGTAGGTTTATTTTAACAGTGAGAGACAGAATAACAACAAAAATATCCAGAAAAACACATTTAATAAACGTTATAAATTGATTTGCATTTTAATGAGTGAAATAAGTATTCGATCCCCTATCAATCAGCAAGATTTCTGGCTCTCAGGTATCTTCTATACAGGAAACGAGCTGAGATTAGGAACACTCACTTAAAGCTCAGCTTGTTACCTGTATAAAAGACACCTGTCAACAGAAATAATCAATCAGATTCCAATCTCTCCACCATGGCCAAGGCCTGTCCAAAGGGCTGTCCAAGGATGTCCGCGACAAGATTGTAGACCTACACAAGGCTGGAATGGGCTACAAGACCATTGCCAAGTAGCTTGGTGAGAGGGTGACAACCATGGTGCAGCATAAGGGTTTGCCGGGGTTACAATTGTAACCCCGCCCCTAGCTCCAGGGGGCCCTTGCAGCCTCCCTGTCATATTATCATATCCTCCACAAAGTCCAGCTCCGATCTGCCTAGGGCTCCACAGCCACGCACCAGTACTGGGCTTCCACTTTGCCTTTCACAGTCCACACCTCTCCGTTCTCATTGACTGGGGAGAAGCTGTGAGCCATTTCCTGAATGGAGAGGAGCATGGGCTGAGAACAGCCCAGGATGGAGAAGTGTCTGTGCTGGCAAAATGGAATGGTAACCAAGCTTAGCGAGTTAAGAGGAGGGTTCCTTCCTGTAGCCATGATGGGACTGATGTCAGTGGTGAGGTATGACACCGTTCCTAGTCACCCACTGGGATTCTCTGTGGCTTTGGCCCCACAGATTCATGCTGTGCCCCCTCCCCCAAAGCCCCCTGACCACCCCCTCCACCCTGGATGCTATACCCGGAAGCTGAGCTCCTTTCCCATTACAGCATTCTATACTGCTCCTCCTCCGCAGGGCTGAAATCACTTTCCTTTACAAAACAGCCAGTTAACCACAATCTGCGCACAGGGTGTATCTGCCTACTGCAACTATACTGCCGTTCTGACCAGAGAATTTCACAGGTCAGAATGGCAACATAAAAGCCAGATACACCCTGTGAAGGCTGACAGACTGTGTGTAAAGGAAGGTGATTTCAGCCCTGTGTAGTGTAGGGGAGGGAGCTGTATACAGTGCTGGGATGGGAAAGGAGCTCTGCCAAGTGACCTGCCAGGGGTGACCCCTGTCCTCTGATTCACCAGCGGTGATCCCTGTCCTCTGATGTAAGGAGGAACTCTGGGAACTCAAAACTCTTAGGCCCTTTTCACACATGCGGACCGACCAGGTCCACCTGTCCATTTTTCAGGAGGACCTGATCGGACACTCCATTCACCTCTATGGAGCGAAAGATGTCAGAGGTGACATGTCCGCTGATATCCGCCGCTATCCAATCCGGTCCGCTAAGTCCAGGCGGATGGAAACCCTATTTTCCATCAGTCTAGCGGATTGGATGGGATCGGATGAAAAGGGACAAGTGGGTCCATTTTCATCCAATCTCCCCATAGAGGAGAGCGGGGCTCTGACAGGTACGTCTCCGCACAGTGAGCAGAGACGGAACTGTCATCTGCCTGCTCAGCGAGGATCAATGGATCGATCCCTGCTGAGCAAGCGGAGTCGGTCAAAATAGACGTGCCTGTGTGAAAGGACCCTTAAGCTACTTTGAGTATCTTGGCATGTGGTGGGTGTATCTGCAGGCATGGTGGAAGTGGTGGGTGGTAGTGCGGGGGTGGGGTTCAGGCCAACTTTTGCATACGCCTCTGGTGACAACAGTTGGTGTTATTATTAGCAAGTGGAAGAAACACAAAATAATTGCCAATCCCCCTTGGTCTGGGGCTCCTTGTAAGATCTCACCTCGTGGAGTTTCAATGATCATGAGAACGGTGAGTAATCAGCCCAGACCTACACGGGAGAATCTTGTCAAGGTTCTCAAGGCAGCTGGGACCATAATCACCAAGAAAACAATTGGTAAAACTATGCCGTTAAGGACTGAAATCCTGCAGTGTCACCATGCTCAAGAAAGCACATGTACAGCCCGTCTGAAGTTTGCTAATAAACATCTGAATGATTCACAGGAGAACTGGGTGAAAGTGTTGTGGTCAGATGAGGCCAAAATCAAGCTCTTTGGCATTAACTTAACTTGCCGTGTTTGGAGGAGGAGGAATGCTACCTATTACCCCAAAAGGGATGGGCCGAACACCCACCGGTTCGGTTTGCACTAGAACTTGCGAACAGGCAAAAAAATTGTGCGAACATTCGAACCCTACTAAAGTCTATGGGACACGAACATGAAAAATCAAAAGTGCTCATTTTAAAGACTTATATGCAAGTTATTGCCATAAAAAGTGTATGGGGACCCGGGTCCTGCCCTAGGGGATATGTATCAATGCCAAAAGAAGTTTTTAAATTGATCGTTTTTTCAAGAGCAGTGATTTTAATAATGATTAAAGTGAAAAAATAAAAATGAAATATTCCTTTAAATATCGCGCCCGGGGGGTCCCCTTAGTCTGCCTGTAAAGTGGCGCATCTGTGTGATGTTTAGAACAGTGCCGCTGCAAAGTTACATTTCTAAAGGAAAAATTGTCATTTAAAATCGCTCGTGGCTGTAATTTATTGCTGACTCCCAGCAATATAGATAAAAATGACTGAAAAAAATTGCATGGGCCCCCCCCCCCCCCAGTCCATACCAGGCCCTTTGGGTCTGGTATGGATTTTAAGGGGAACACCATGCCAAAATGAAAAAAAAAATGAATTGGGGGTTCCCCCCCCAAAATCCATACCAGGGGAGGGGACAGGCGGGTGCCCCCCTCCTTTCCATACCAGGCTACATGCCCTCAACATGGGGGGGGTGGGTGCTTTAGGGCGGGGAGGGGCTCTGTGCTCTGTGCCCCCCATCACAAAGCACCTTGTGGTAAGACAATTAGGAACAAGTCCTTTATTAAAAAAGAAAAAAAAGTGACCCCGATGTAATTCATCGTCAATCATGGCGCGCGACGACTCGAAAAATAAGAAAAAAAACCCCAAAAAGCTCCTCCCTAATGGGAGACTCTGGCCGATTGACCTATTTTTGCTTTGATAGTTTATTTATACTGAAGCATTTATAAGAGCTGTCAAACGGAAAAAGACAGCAGTCAGCGGGAGCCTCCCATCGAGGAGGAGCTTTTTCAGGGATTTTTTTTGTATGTCGCACGCCGTGATTGATGTGGATGTACATCGTGGGACACTTTTTTTTCTCTTTTAATAAAGGACTTTTCCCTAATTGTCTCCTGTGGTTTTTTTATTTTTTACACTTTTTTGGCGAATGAGTAGGGGTACAATGTACCCGCTACTCGTTCACATGGGGGGGCGGGATTTGAGTGCCCCTTCCAGGTTCTGATAAGCCCCCGCCCATACACCCCCACAACCACCGGCAAGGGTTGTGGGGAAGAGGCCCTTCTCCCCATCAGGATGTATTATCTACAGCTCACCGGGGCGGCGATGGGCTCTAACGTGGCCACCCCATACGCCAATGCGTTCATGGACATGCTTGAAAATATGTTTATTTACAATTGCAGTCTATTTATAGATTACTAGATAGCCCGGTATAGGTTCATAGACGACGCATTTGCGTTGTGGATGGGGGATGTGGACTCATTACAGTTATTTAATACATATCTGAACTACTTAATTCCAGGTTTAAAATTTAACATGGTTTTTGGAGATAAACAGATTCCCTTTTTGGATACATTATTTACAGTGTCAGAGGGACATATAGAAAGTGACCTTATAGAAAGCCCACTGATCATAATCAGCTACTTCATTTCATCCCCTAGGGGTCTTCAAATCTATCCCCCGGAGTCAGTTCCAAAGAGTAGCCAAAATTACTACTAAGTCGGTTAAGTGGAAAACTAGTTATGTAATAGAGTAAAATTCAGCGCACATATAGAAAAAGAGACAAAAGAACTTGATTGCAAGCCAAGCACTAAGAAAGGCAATTCATAACCTTAGGTATATGTAAAAAATCAATGGAACAGTGCAGCGCAAACAGAAGAAAGAGTCTCTCAAACAGTGAGAACCATAGCCGACAGTGTAGTCCTATTCAATGAGTAATTAAAACAACATTTGAACGATATCTTCCAGCTTTTTTTGGGAACATCATGTAGTCATCCCGGTGAATCACAGTGCCTATATTCTAAAGAGCATGCATGTGAAATGCACACGTGGATCCTGCCACCACAGACACTCCAAGCCTCTCACCTCATCAACTCGACCCGCAGGGGTCATAGAGCATATATAAGTCACACGAGGTCCAATCCTGACAGTGCTCTCGCTTATACTGGGGTACAGCCAAGGTGCTCCTCAAAGATGTTTCATATATAAAACAAATGGAAAAAATCTAGTGCTCTCCGTTTATTTAAAAAAGCATTCATTTATTAAAAAGAAAATAACTCACATGGTTCAGCACCTCCACTGGTGCGAGTACAGATAGCAGACTGATAAAAGCTAAGAAGGACAGCGGTGGACAATGATGACCAGCGTGGCTTCAACCTCCAGTACGCGTTACGTCCAGTGAATAGGGACTTCTTCAGCGTGAGGTGAGCGGAAAACTAGACTGGATGAGATGGAGGGCAGACTTCGGTAATGTGGATATCCCACACATATTATACAACAGGAGCGCTCACATTTCCAACAGGACAAAAATAGTACTACAAGCCATGGACTGCCCTTTGTCTCCCAGTTTCATCCATTTTCCAAACAAATATTCAATATGTTGAAAAACATTGGTTAATATTGAAAAGAAATGATCCCACTATTGCTGAGTTTCAACAATTCCTTCTACCCTCATTCTGCCGCAGTAGAACTATTTATGACAACGTGGTCAGATCAGATCAGTACAATAAAACCATCCCTCCCAACACATTTTTGAGACCCTCTAATACAGGTTCATTTCCATGCCTGTCTTGCAGTCAATGCACCTGTATGATAAAAGGGAAACAATTTACACATCCCCATGAAGGTTATTCTATACCAATAAGAGACTACTTCACATGTCAGTCTTCTTATGTGGTATACATTATCAAGTGCCCATGTGGGATGATGTATGTGGGTGAAACCACACAAAAAATCAAAGATCATATAGCGAGACACAAATACGCTATACGAGATAAATTAGATCAGCCAGTGGCTAGACATTTTCAAGAAAAAGGCCATTCAGTCGCACAACTGAGATTCATGGTCATTGATGGGATGTTTAAAAACACTGACCATAGACATGCAGATATTGGGTTAAAGATTGTTCGGTTTGTGTTAGGAACTGCTATGATAACCCTCGGCTATCATCTCTCTGTCAGTCTGCCTTAAGCTTGGGCGCCCAAGGAGAGCCGTCTTCACACAAGCCCCAGTCTTCACCCCAATGATCACAAGCAAAAACCAAGCAAGGTGAAAACAGACTCTAATTTTACTGGCATGGTGGGGGTTTTTATACCCCTTTTAGACAAAGAAATACATAATTCATACAAGGGAGGGGATATGTAATTACGTGTCTTAAAGAAAAAAGAATAGTTGTCTTGTATATCAGTTATTAATATTTTCTAAAACCAGGTGTCCTTTGTTACAAAATACAAAGGGTACACTAACTGCAGAATTATCCGCTTTCTCATGTACTAGCAACTTTTTATCTGGACAAAATGTTCTCCCCCCCAAGGTCCATTCCTCTACACACCAGCCAGAGAAAGGAATGTGGCATGTAGAGGAACAAAGCCCTGCTGAGATGAACAGAAAACGTTGTCAGCATAAACTTCTTAAAGTAACAGCTACACAAACAAGATGGAGTAACTAAGGATAATAGGTTTTCTATCATCTACAGTTTGATAACCAGGATATCGCTTCACCATTTGTTCTTAGATATGGCATGGCATTACATGACATATGATGGTAACACATTATGGTCAAGTTTCTTTATTGGTTTCTTTTTGTTTTGTTTTTTTTTGTTTTTTTTGTAATGGTTTAAAATTTATGAGTGTTTTTATTTCATTCTTTACAGACTATCCCTGACTTGTGGATCCCTTTTCTTACTATATCTGTAACAATTGAAAGATCAAATATACCTGTTAGACACATTGTTCCTATTTGAAATACTCTGTATCATATATTGAAGCTATTAAGGATTTGTAAAGGTTCACAACGGTTTCCAGATGGATTGTATCAAACAATTAACACATTTAATTAATACTGAATTGATACAGGTGACCTATATAACACATCAGTTGTATGGTCACTTGTAGGTATTCGGTCTTTGAAGAAGGGCGTAAGCAACAATAGCCCGAAACTGTTACCATACATACCTTGTAACTATGTAACTTTGGACTTTTTCTTCTTTAATTAAAGAAGCTTGTGCAGCAATCCCTTGACTTATTCTCTATAATTATGGTCCTGGGGAGGACCTGATTGCTTGACACATAACATTAATACTGAGTGCACCTCCGCTCCAACGTTTAAATTATATAAATATATATATATATATATATATATATATATATATATATATACACACACTATACTGTATATATATATATATATATATATATATAGTCTTACACTGCCTGCACTGACTGTATATACTCTACACTTTATCTATACACTGCCTACACGCCACTAACTAACCTAGCTAAACTAGCTGCTAGCTCCACTGTCACAAACTACATACTGCTGCTGTTCAAGCAGCCTTATATACACTGTGTGCAGAATTATTAGGCAAATGAGTATTTTGACCACATCATCCTCTTTATGCATGTTGTCTTACTCCAAGCTGTATAGGCTCGAAAGCCTACTACCAATTAAGCATATTAGGTGACGTGCATCTCAGTAATGAGAAGGGGTGTGGTTTAATGACATCAACACCCTATATCAGGTGTGCATAATTATTAGGCAACTTCCTTTCCTTTAGCAAAATGGGTCAAAAGAAGGACTTGACAGGCTCCGAAAAGTCAAAAATAGTGAGATATCTTGCAGAGGGATGCAGCACTCTTAAAATTGCCAAGCTTCTGAAGCGTGATCATCGAACAATCAAGCGTTTCATTCAAAATAGCCAACAGGGTCGCAAGAAGCGTGTGGAAAAACCAAGGCGCAAAATAACTGCCCGTGAACTGAGAAAAGTCAAGCGTACAGCTGCCAAGATGCCACTTGCCACCAG
>BLSH010135249.1:1389540-1400039 GCA_018402905.1 Glandirana rugosa
ATAATTAGTATCATGGTAGCGAGTCAAGTCGACTCAAGTTTACGAAGAGCGTGTTTCCAAACATATTCCTCGCTCCTTATACAAACCTTTGTGCGAGAAGCATTTGAACTCAGCTGAACTGAGCGATGGTACTATGATTAATACACCTGATTATGCAGTTCCGCAACCAGTCACAGCTAATTGTCTTTTGGCTGACATTTTTTTTCCTAAGCCCATTAACTTGAGTTGTTTGACATTTAATGATAGGCTGAGGGCTACTCCGCAGTCATGGATAAGAGATTTCCGTTTCACAAGAGCAAGTAAAAAATTGCTCTATAACTAAACTATCATTTTTTTAAATTGAAATTTACGAAGGAAGAACTGTTGTTGTTACCATTAGTTCCCAATCATATTTTTCCTGCCATTCCTTCAGAGTTGTAATAGGATTGTGAGTGGGGGAATTACTACTGTGGCCAATTGAAAATGGCCTATCTGAAAACCTGCAATTTGCCCATTCACGCTAGAGTAACAGGTTTGCTTTAATGGCCACTTACCCCCTTTGGAACATACTAACTTTTTCTTTGTACTACATCCAGGTATGGTGAGCATGTGACTTACTCTCTTCCTTCCCTATTACACTGTTCCCATGGGAGCTGGGAGTGGGTCTTTAATCTTGTGTGAGCTCCAACCAGAGCGACTTTATCACATATCTGGTGGAGACTGAGTAGCTAAGGGGACCCCTCTTGCACCTTCTGCCCAACACTCCTGACGGTGCTGACAAAGTGTTAGGGCACAGGGTAGTATGAGTTTGCAGGCTGGACCATATCTATTATGGTCTGGAGTCAGAGGCCAGTAGCTATAGTTACATAGTTAGTTTGGTTGAAAAAAGACACACGTCCATCCAGTTCAACCAATAGAAGGTGTAAAAAACCATAGCAGTAAAGCAGTATAGCAGTAAAGAGGCACCCTCTGACTAGCTGTAAAAGTACAGAAGCATATCACCCTAGCGAATAACATGGTTTCATCTGATGAGCAGAGTCATAACCGATGTAAGTTACTAACAAAGTTAAGTTACTAAGTTACAAAGTACTAACCAATGTTCACCAGAGCTCCTGATGATGGAGAT
The DNA here is from genome assembly GCA_018402905.1 of Glandirana rugosa. Classification (NCBI taxonomy): domain Eukaryota; kingdom Metazoa; phylum Chordata; class Amphibia; order Anura; family Ranidae; genus Glandirana; species Glandirana rugosa. The sequence continues at coordinate 1,390,646 of BLSH010135249.1, forward strand.
GGGGTACCAGGCCCCCGCCCTCAGAATTGCAAGAGGTTAGCAAGCCAGGGTCCAGTAGCAGATATAGCAGATTGGGATAAGCAGAAGCATAGTCAGAAAACAAGCCAAAGGTCGGTAACAAGCAGTTACAGGTTGGGATCCAGCAGAAGCGTAGTCAAAGAACAAGCCAAAGGTCGGCCAAGAGTGGTAAAGGAAATACAGACGGCAGCAGTGACAAGAGGAAGATATTGGCCGGAGAAAGCATCTGGGAAACAGGAAGTGCAGAGACATGGCTTAAATAAGGAAGTTCATGGGAGGAGAAAAGAGTTCAAGGTTAGAGTTGAGCGAACCCGAACTGTAAAGTTCGGGTCCATATCAAACTTTGGGGTGTCCGTGACCCGGACCCGAACCTGTTGAATAGCTGCAGGGCAGCCAATCAACAAGCGTTTCACTGGTTTGCCCTTAGAAGCCATCACAGCCATGCCTACTAATGGCATGGCTGTGATTGGCCAGTGCATCATGTGACCCAGCCTCTGTATAAGCTGGAGTCACGTAGTGCTGCATGTCGCATGCTCTCAGGCTAGTCTAGGGAGAGGATGCTGCCGGTGCTGTGAGGGGCACATTGCAGATATTACAACATCTCATCCTGCATTACAGAACGATCTGATTCTGGACTAGGTAAAGATTACTACTACTGCTTTGAGGGACAGATTGCAGATCTCATCCTGCATTACAGAACGATCTGATACTGGAATAATTAGAGTCTACTGCTTTGAGGGACAGAGTATTGTTCTAAAATCATCTCCTAGTTCTATAGGGTCAGGTTTTTGCTGTTGCTCTAAGGGACAGATTATTGTTCTAAAATCATCTCCTAGTTCTATAGGGTCAGGTTCCTGCTGTTGCTGTAAGGGACAGATTATTGTTCCAAAATCATCGCCTACTCCTATAGGGTCAGGTTCCTGCTGTTGCTGTAAGGGACAGATTACCACCGCCACTTCCACCTACACTGCCACGGTCACGGCCTAGTCAACCTCTAGGCTCCTACTCCACATCCACCCCCCCTTCCCATTTTTACTTTTTTTATTTGATTTTAAGTTATTTTCCCTATCCCCATTTTTTTGTAGGGCACTTGTCCTACTCTTGCCCCCATTTTACTTCCTTTTGAAGCCCTCTAGCACTTGCCAGGACTTTTTTACAGCCATTTTTGTGCCGAAAAGTTCGGGTCCCCATTGACTTCAATGGGGTTCGGGGTCCAGGGTAAAGTTCGGGTCAAGTTCGGTACCGAACCCGAACTTTTTCGCGAAGTTCGGCCGGACCCGCCGAACCCGAACATCCAGGTGTCCGCTCAACTCTATTCAAGGTTAAAAAAAAAACATGGTTCAAGGCAAGATCATTCAAGTATTGTCCAGGGAGCTGTCCAGCATCCCAGGTGGCACAGCAAGAAGAGACATATAGCCAGACATAGCAGATGTTGCAGGTTCAGACCTGACAATATCTGTGTTGCAGCCAGATCAGTAGACCTGGAAGCTGAAGACCACCAGGCAGGAACGTGGTACTTGAGCACAGACAAAGTCCAGGAAATGAGCTGAGGTCAGCAACAGCTGGGTAGCATTATATTGAATCAGAAGGCAGAAACAAGATGAGGTGGAAACAGAGGCATGGGCAGCAAACAGCACTTGTGGCTATGCCCACACTGGTTTCCTTCTGTTGCTGAGAATTGCTCCTTCCTTACAGACTTAAAACTGAAACAAGACTTCAAATCGTGCAGCAGAAGAGCAAAGTGAGTACGTACAGCTGGGAGTAAAGGTAAATTATGTGCAGTTGGGGAGGAAAAGGTACAGTGCAGCAGAGGGGGAGCAAGGGCAATGTAAGCATGTTCAGCTGGAAGGACCAAGAGTGTAGTGAATATGTGGAGCTGGAGGAGCAAAGGTATACTGAGTATGTGCAGCTAGGGGAACAAAGGTATAATGAATATGCGCAACTGGGGGGAGGGAGGATAAACTGAGCATGTGCAGCTGGGGTAAGCAAAAAAATGGTAAAGGTAAAGCAAATATGTAGAGCTGGGGAATGAAACCTTCCGGAGGTCAAGTGTTTAATATGACCATAAAGCGTTATTAACAAGCCTTGTCCTCTGCAAATTGAATTAAAAAAAAAGTTTCTGCTTTTTTTTACATATCTCACAGGGGCATATTAGCCTAGAAAATGGCCTTTACTGTCTTTTAACATTCCCTCGTACCCATAAACTTCAATGTGGTTTTAATTCAGCACCTAAACTTTGGTTTAGCTTTAGTCATGTTCTGCAAACTTGCCTCGAACCAACCCCAGTACGTTTGGCCCATCCCTACTGGCCATCCATGGTATGCAGAATAGTCTGCCTCTAGACATAACTCACCGGTAAGGGCTCATTTACACTTGCTTCGGCTTCAACACACATTAAAGCGCCTACTGCTTCAACATGCTTTTATGATGTGTTTTTGATGCTTCAGTGGTGCTTCGAGTGATGCTTTGGTGATGCTCTTTTGAAGCTTTGTTGAAGCTTGACAGATGCCCTGTGTGTGTGTGTGGATATCTCATACCTGAAATTTCTCCACAACAAAGCGCAGCTAAAGCTGAAGTAAAGCTTCTCAAAAGCTGCAGGTGCTTCAAGCGAGCTTTGGCATAAACTTCTATGGAGGCTTTAACCACTTGTCTACCGCCCACAGTCATATGACGGCGGAACGGTAAGCCTCTCGTTCTGGGACGACGTCACATGACGTCGTCCCTTTAAGCCGGGATTGCGCGCGATCGGGAGCGCGCATCCCGGCTCTGTCGGTGTCAGCGCGTCACAGACAGGGGTGAACAGCCATTGGTTATGGCTGTTCACCATGTGATGGGGAGCGCGCCGTGCATGCGCGTCGGTGGCGGCGTGTTCCCAGGGAACACTGCCTGTCACCGACACTGGTATCAGCCGCCGGCCGCCGGCTGTTACCTTGCGATCGGCTGCGATCTACTTCACAGCCGATCACATCCAATGTAAACAGAGCGGTAACTCACTGTTATCAGCTCTTCTCTCCTCACACAGTTACCAGTGTGAGGAGAAAAGAGCTGGGATCAGTGAGTTTCTGCTCTGTACAGTAAAAACACACTGACACTTCACTCCTGCCCCCCCCCAATGCACCTGTCACCCAACAGTCACCCCATCTGCTCCCATAAAGTGTACCTGTCATCATAAAGTGCACCTGTCATCAGACTGTCATCATAAAGTGCACCTGTCACCCGTCAGTGATCATGGTGTGTCACCCATCACCTGTCAGTGACCGTGGCCTGTCACCCGTCACCCATCAGCGACCATGGCCTGTCACCCATCACCCATCAGTCACGTGGCGTGTCATCCATCACCCATCAGCCACCGTGGCCTGTCACCCGTCACTGACCATAGCCTGTCACCCGTCACCCATCAGTGACCGTGGCGTGTCATCCGTCACCTGTCAGTGACCGTGGCGCGTCACCTGTCACCCGTCAGTGACCATGGCGTGTCACCCATCAGTGACCGTGGCTTCTCACCCAGCCAGTGACCGTGTCACCCGTCACGCATCAGTGACTGTGGCATGTCACCCGTCAGTGACCTGGCGTGTCACCTGTCACCCGACACTGACCGTGGCGTGTCACCCGACACAGACCGTGGCTTGTCACCCGGCACTGACCGTGGCGTGTCACCCGTCACTGACCGTGGCGTGTCACCCGTCACCTATCAGTTAATGTGGTGTGTCAACCGCCACACATCAGTGACCGTGGCCTGTCACCCAACACTGACCGTGGCCTGTAACCCATCACTGACCATGGCCTGTCACCCATCAGTGACCACCGCCAGTCACCCGTCACCCATCAGTGACCACCGCCAGTCACCCATCAGTGACCGTGACCAGTCACCCATCAGTGACCACCACCAGACACCCGTCACCCATCAGTGACCACCGCCAGTCACCCGTCACCCATCAGTGACCACCGTCAGTCACTCGCCACCCATCAGTGACTACCGCCAGTCACCCGTCACCCATCAGTGACCACCACCAGTCCCCTGTCATGCATCTGTGACCACCGCCAGTCACCTGTCACACATTAGTGATCACCGCCAGACACCGGTCACCCATCAGTGACCACTGCCAGACACCCTTCACCCATCAGTGACCACCGCCAGACATGCGGCACCCATCAGTGACCACCGCCAGTCATCCATCAGTGACCACCACCAGTCACCCATCAGTGACCACCACCAGTCATCCATCAGTGACCACCGCCAGTCATCCATCACCTATCAGTGACCACCGCCAGTCACCTGTCACCCATCAGTGACCACCATCAGACACCCATCACCCATCAGTGACCACTATAAGACACCCGGCACCCATCAGTGACCACAGCCAGTCACCCGTCATTCATCAGTGACCACCACCAGTCATCCGTCACCCATCAGTGACCACCACCAGACACCCATCACCCATCAGTGACCACCGCCAGACACCCGTCACCCATCAGTGACCACCGCCAGTCACCCGCCACCCATCATTGACCACCTCCAGTCACCCATCAGTGACCATCGCCAATCACCTGTCAGTGACCGTTACACCCATGAGTAAACATCACCTGTAAAAGTCTCACACATTTGGCATCGCCATACTCAGGAGGAATAGCAGAATGTATTTTGGGTTGTCATTTTTTCTATGCACATGCTATGTGTTGGAAATATCTTATAAATGGACAACTTTGTGTAAAAATAAAAGCGTTTTCATTTTTTTCCTACATTTTCCAAAAACTACTGGAAAAAAAATGACATGTTCAAAAGACTCATTATGCCTCATAGATTATATGTTGGGGTGTTTTCTTTCCAAAATGGGGTCATTTTGTGGGCAATTCCATTGTCCTGGTGCTCCAGGACCTTCAAAAGTGTAATAGGGCGTTGAGGAATGAGATCTGTAATTTGTGCTTGTAGAACGCCTGAAGGTGCTAGTTCAATGTTGGGCCTCTGTATGTGGCCAGACTGTGTAAAAGTCTTACACATGTGGTATCGCCATACTCGGGGGGGTAGTATAATCTATTTTGGGGTGTCCTTTTTGCTATGTACATGCTATGTGTTGGAAATATCTTATAAATTGACAACTTTGTGTAAAAATAAAAGCGTTTTCATTTTTTTCCTACATTTTGCAAAAACTACTGGAAAAAAATGACATGTTCAAAAGACTCAGTGTGCCTCACAGATTATACGTTGGGGTGTTTTCTTTCCAAAATGGGGTCATTTTGTGGGCAATTCCATTGTCCTGGTGCTCCAGGACCTTCAAAAGTGTAATAGGGCGTTGAGAAATGAGATGTGTAATTTGTGCTTGTAGAACGCCTGAAGGTGATAGTTCAATGTTGGGCCTCTGTATGTGGTCAGGCTGTAAAAGTTACATAGTTACATAGTTAGTGAGGTTGAAAAAAGACTCGAGTCCATCCAGTTAAACTCATGTGTGTGCTTTCATGTCAGTATTACATTGTATATCCCTCAATGCTTTGGTCCCACACGTGGTATCGCCATACTTAGGAGGAATAGCAGAATGTATTCTGGGGTGTCATTTTTGCTATGTACATGCTATGTGTTGGAAATATCTTATAAATGGACAACTTTGTGTAAATAAAATGCGTTTTCATTTTTTGCCCACATTTTCCAAAAACTACGGGAAAAAAATGAACCATTCAAAAGACTCATTATGCCTCATAGATTATTTGTTGGGGTGTTTGCTTTCCAGAATGGGGTCATTTTGTGGGCAATTCCATTGTCCTGGTGCTCCAGGGCCTTCAAAATGTGATAGGTCTTCATGAGATTAGATGTGTAATTTATGTCCCTAGAAAACCTGACGGCGCTCCCTGCATGTTGAGCCTCTGTATGTGGCCAGGCTGTGAAAAAGTCTCAGACATGTGGTAGCGCCATACTCAGGAGGAGTAGTAGAATGTATTTTGGGGTGTAATTTGTGGTATGCATATGCTGTGTGTGAGAAATAACCTGTTACAATGACAATTTTGTGAAAAAAAATCAATAAAAAAAAAATCTTCCTTTTGCAAAGAATTGTGGGAAAAAATTACAGCTTCAAAAAATTCACCATGCATCTTACTAAATACCTTGGAATGTCTACTTTCCAAAAAGGGGTCATTTGGGGGGTATTTGTACTTTCCTGGCTTGTTAGAGTCTAAAGAAATTAGATAGGCCTTCAGTATATCAGGTGTGATCAGGTTTGATCAATTTTCAATGATTGGCACCATAGTTTGTAGACTCCATAACTTTCACAAGGACCAAATAATATACACAGATTTGGGTTATTTTTACCAAAGATGTGTAGTAGTATAAATTTTGGCCAAAATTTATGACGAAAAATCACTAATTTGCTAAATTTTTGGACAGAAACAAAGAAAAAAGCATTTTTTCACAAAATTTTCAGTCATTTTTTATTTATAGCACGAAAAATAAAATACCCACTAGTGATTAAATACCACCAAAAGAAAGCTCTATTTGTGTTAAAAAAAGGACGCAAAGTTCATATGGGTACAGTATTGCATGACTGAGTAATTGTCATTCAAAGTGTGATAGCGCTGAAAGCTGAAAAATAGCCTGAGCAGGAAGGGGGTTTTCGTGGCCGGTATTGATGTGGTTAAAGACGCTTTGAAGCACCACTAGAGCGACATGGGGTATAATTTCTGAAGCGAAGCCAAAGCAAAAGCAAGGTGTGAAAAGGATTGTAAGCTAAACATTTTATTTAGTGACAGGGGCTTTGACTGGCGTTCAGAGAGCTTTAACAAAGCCTGTCTGACGCCTTGGTTCTGATGTGTAAACTAGCTCTACAGAATCGCTAAAGTGAGTGAGTCCACTCACCTTCTATGCTGTCATTCTGTCACTTTCTGAATTGAGGAGACATCACTCCATTAGCCTATAGAGTTCTTCAGAATTTTGGTCAAGTGAGTTCCCATGAGGAGAGTGACAGCTGCACCGGCGCTAGTAGGACATGGCTCTTCCAATATCCTATACATGGGATTGTAGTCCTGGCAGGTAACCTCAGACTTCATTTAATTTGCCTTTGTAGCTATTTTTTATTTTTCCTTTTCTTTTCTTTTGTTTACATGACACTGAATTAAATTGATGCTTTCAGCGACCCGGCTAGTGCCAAGAGCGTTATCACACTCCCACCACAAGCACAACGCAGCCTACGCGCTTTCCACAGTCCCTGTCACCTCACAACACGTAAACATATCATTTGCACATTAATGAGACAGACTGACCCATTTTTTCATGTGACTCTTGTTAAATTCTGACCTGATTGCAGCACGTAATCCCCTCAGGAATACCCAAGAGATACAACACATAGTTTTTTATTTACCTTAAAGACAAAGCCACATCTTTAGATTTAATGACTTGAATTTAATTAAAATGTACAACTCCAGTTGACCCCCCCCCCCCTTATTTTTTTGTGAGATGCACAGAACTACTTCCATGGATGTCGTGTGGCCCCTGAAAATCTCACATGTAGGTTGGAATTACCTGCTGGCTGGTAACTTGTTCACAATGTGGAACAATGGGGGACAATAGATAAAAATGGTAAGGATGATATTTTTTCTCAGAATTGATGTGAAACAGCTAGGCTTCTATATATACAATATATATATATATATATATATATATATATATATATATATATTATGCTATATTACCAAAAGTATTGAGATGCCTTCCTTTACACGCACATGAACTTTAATGGTATCCCAGTCTTAGTCTATAGAGTTCAATATTGAGTGGCCCACCCTTTGCAACTATAACAGCTTCAACTCTTCTGGGAAGGCTGTCCACAAGGTTTAGGAGTGTCTATCGGATTGTTTGACCATTCTTCCAGAAGAACATTGGTGAGTTCGGGCACTGATGTGGACGAGAAGGCCTGGCTTCCAGTCTCTGCTCTAATTCATCCCAAAGGTGTTCTATTGGATTGAGGTCAGGACTCCTCCACCCCAAACTCGCTCATCCATGTCTTTATGGACCTTGCTTTGTGCACTGGTCCAAATCATTTGGTGGAGGGGGGGGGGGGGTGTTATGGTGTGGGGTTTTTTTTAACAAGTGTGGGGAACTCTTGTGTCAGCACACCAAGATATTTTGGACACTTTCATGCTCCTAACTTTGTGGGAACAGTTTGGGGATGGCCCTTTACTGTTCCAACATGACTGCACACCAGTGCACAAACAAGGCTAGGGATGGGCCGAACACACCCCGGTTCGGTTCACACCAGAACACCGCAAACAGGCAATAAGTTTGTGCAAACACGCAAACCCTATTAAAGTCTATGGGACACGAACATGAAAAATCAAAAGTGCTAATTTTAAAGCCTTATATGCAAGTTATTTCCATAAAAAGTGTACGGGGACCCAGGTACTGCCCTAGGGGACATGTATCCATGCAAAAAAGTTTGTAAAACAATAGTTTTTTCAGGAGCAGTGATTATAATAATGCTTAAAGTGAAAAAATAAAAATGAAATATTTCTTTAACCACTTGCCGACCGTGTAATGTAAATACACGGCCACAAGTGGCACTCATTGTTCTGGGAGGACGTGTTGTAACACGTCCTCCCAGAATCGCGCTCCCGTGCGCCCCCTGGGGGCGTGCACCTGGGAGCATCCGTGACCGCCGGGTCTGTGAGACCCGGCGCATCACGGATCACGGTAAATGGCCGATTGGAACGGCCGTTTACCAAGTGATCGCTCCGTCAAATGACGGAGCATCACATATAAACAAGCCGGACAAAGTGCCGGCTTGTCTCTCCCCTCTCCGCACCGATCGGTGCAGTGTGACAGGAGAGGGGGGAGGGGGGAGAGAGGAGATGCAGCGGTGCATTCTTGCTCACCCATGCATCCATGCTCAGCCATGCATCCGTGCTCTGCCATCCATCTATGCTCACCCATGCATGCATGCTGACCCATGCATCCGTGCTCCGCCATCCATCTATGCTCACCCATCCATCCGTGCTCACCAATCCAGTCATGCTCACCAATGCAGCCTCATCCATGCTCACCAATCCAGCCGTGCTCACCCATCCAGCCTCATCCGTGTTCACCCATGCATCTATGCTCCGCCATCCATCCGTGCTCACCCATCCATCCGTGCTCAGCCATCCATCCGTGCTCAGCCATCCATCTGTACTCACCCATGCATGCGTGCTCACCAATGCATCTGTGCTCACCCATCCATCCGTGCTCAGTCATCCCCATCTATGGCTTATTCACCCCCATTCGTGCTCATTTATGCCTCATTCATGCTCATCCATACCACATCAGTTTTCATCCATGACACATCCATGCCACTACAGCACCCATCAGTGCCACTACAGTGCCCATCAGTGCCACTACAGCGCCCATCAGTGCCACCAC
>BLSH010135249.1:1400049-1410487 GCA_018402905.1 Glandirana rugosa
CTCATACCGCTATGGTGTACAGACTCTGAAAAAGTGTCGGACCGGTGTATGTCTCCGAGTTGTACGTCCCTCGCGGCAGTCCAAAAGATCCCTGTATTTAATGTGTAGATTAGAGTACTTCTGGATAGTGTAAAACTTCCGGGACCTCGTGGTCCTGTTACCTTAACGGGTGTTTTACTGGGGTAAGACCTTTCGTTTGTGGGGTTGTTTATTAGATACTCAGAAAACTTGCCAAGTAAAAAAAGGGCATCAAAAACCTTTTACACCCCTTTTTTACTTTTGCGTAAAATAAATGTGTTTCAACAGGTAAATATTCTATAAAGGGGTGTCATTTTTGCTATGTACATGCTATGTGTTGGAAATATCTTATAAATGGACAACTTTGTGTAAATAAAATGCGTTTTCATTTTTTCCCCACATTTTCCAAAAACTACGGGAAAAAAATGAACCGTTCAAAAGACTCATAGATTATTTGTTGGGGTGTTTGCTTTCCAGAATGGGGTCATTTTGTGGGCAATTCCATTGTCCTGGTGCTCCAGGGCCTTCAAAATGTGATAGGTCTTCATGAGATTAGATGTGTAATTTATGTCCCTAGAAAACCTGACGGCGCTCCCTGCATGTTGAGCCTCTGTATGTGGCCAGGCTGTGAAAAAGTCTCAGACATGTGGTATCGCCATACTCAGGAGAAGTAGAATGTGTTTTGGGGTGTAATTTGTGGTATGCATATGCTGTGTGTGAGAAATAACCTGTTACAATGACAATTTTGTGAAAAAAAAACAATAAAAAAAATTCTTCATTTTGCAAAGAATTGTGGGAAAAAATTACAACTTCAAAAAATTCACCATGCTTCTTACTAAATACCTTGGAATGTCTACTTTCCAAAAAGGGGTAATTTGGGGGGTATTTGTACTTTCCTGGCTTGTTACAGTCTCAAGAAATTAGATAGGCCTTCAGTATATCAGGTGTGATCAGGTGTGATCAATTTTCAATGATTGGCACCATAGTTTGCAGACTCTATAACTTTCACAAGGACCAAATAATATACACCGATTTGGGTTATTTTTACCAAAGATATGTACAGGCAGTCCCCTAGTTATGAACATCCGACTTATGAACGACTCCTACTTACAAACGGAGGGAGACAACAGGAAGTGAGAGGAAATCTCCCCCTAGGAAGGGAAATTCACTCCTGTAAGAGTAAGGGTCCTTTCACACACACGGACCGTTCATCAGTTCATCAGTTTATCAGTTCATCAGTTCATCCGTTTTTCATCAGTTTTTCATCCGTTTTTTCATCCGTTTTTCATCAGTGGTCATCAGTTTTTCATCAGTTTTTTTTTACATTCACTACCAATGCAAAAACGGATGAAAAACTGGCCGTTCGTCAGTTTACATCCGTTTTTCGTCCGATCCGTTTTTTTGACGGATGAAAAATAGGACTTTCATCCGTTCAAAAAAACGGATGCTGACGGAAGCGGATGAAAACTGATGAAAATAGCTGATCATCAGTTGTCATCAGTTTTTCCATAGAGTTGCATTAATGTCCGTTTTTCATCCGTCAACGGATGGATGAAAAACGGACAAACGGTCCGTATGTGTGAAAGGGGCCTTATTATGGGAAAAAGGGGTCTCCACTGAAGCTTTATCACCAAGGTTTGTTTCCACAACAACCCAAAATTTTCAAAATCCAATTATCATTGGTACAGAAAGTGAGGTGAAATCTTCTGAACAGAAACATAGACAGCAAAACAAACATTACAGGGGTGTTAACCCTTCCCTATGCTATCCAAAAAGCTTAAAAATATTTGTTTTGGCTGAAGCTACACTTAAAAATGTACCTGTTCCCACTTACAAACAAATTCGACTTATGAACAAACCTACAGTTCCTATCTTGTTTGTAACCCGGGGACTGCCTGTAGTAGTATACATTTTGGCCAAAATTTATGACAAAAAAATCACTAATTTGCTAAATTTTGGACAGAAACAAAGAAAAAAGCATTTTTCCAAAAAAATTTCAGTCATTTTTTATTTATAGCACAAAAAATAAAAAACCCACTAGTGAATAAATACCACCAAAAGAAAGCTCTATTTGTGTGAAAAAAAGGACGCAAATTTCATATGGGTACAGTGTTGCATGACTGAGTAATTGTCATTCAAAGTGTGATAGCGCTGAAAGCTGAAAAATGGCCTGGACAGGAAGGGGGTTTTCGTGCCCAGTATTGATGTGGTTAAAGACGCTTTGAAGCACCACTAGAGCGACATGGGGTATAATTTTTGAACCAAAGCCAAAGCAAAAGCAAGGTGTGAAAAGGATTGTAAGCTAAACATTTTATTTAGTGACAGGGGCTTTGGCTGGCGTTCAGAGAGCTTTAACAAAGCCTGTCTGACACCTTGGTTCTGATATGTAAACTAGCCCTAACAGAATCGCTAAAGTGAGTGAGTCCACTCACCTTCTATGCTGTCATTCTGTCACTTTCTGAATTGAGGAGACATCACTCCATTAGCCTATAGAATTCTTCAGAATTTTGGTCAAGTGAGTTCCCATGAGGAGAGTGACAGCTGCACCGGCGCTAGTAGGCATGGCTCTTCCAATATCCTATACATGGGATTGTAGTCCTGGCAGGTAACCTCAGACTTCATTTAATTTGCCTTCGTAGCTATTTTTTATTTTTCTTTTTCTTTTGTTTACATGACACTGAATTAAATTGATGCTTTCAGCGACCCGGCTAGTGCCAAGAGCGTTATCACACTCCCACCACAAGCACAACGCAGCCTACGCGCTTTCCACAGTCCCTGTCACCTCACAACACGTGAACATATCATTTGCACATTAATGAGACAGACTGACCCATTTTTTCATGTGACTCTTGTTAAATTCTGACCTGATTGCAGCACGTAATCCCCTCAGGAATACCCGAGAGATACAACACTTTTTTATTTACCTTAAAGACAAAGCCACATCTTTAGATTTAATGACTTGAATTTAATTAAAATGTATAACTCCAGTTGACCCCCCCCCCCCCCCTTATTTTTTTGTGAGATGCACAGAACTACTTCCATGGATGTCGTGTGGTCCCTGAAAATCTCACAAGTAGGTTGGAATTACCTGCTGGCTGGTAACTTGTTCACAATGTGGAACAATGGGGGACAATAGATAAAAATGGTAAGGATGATATTTTTTCTCAGAATTGATGTGAAACAGCTAGGCTTCTATATATACACTATATATATATATATATATATATATATATATATTATACTATATTACGAAAAGTATTGAGATGCCTGCCTTTACACGTACATGAACTTTAATGGTATCCCAGTCTTAGTCTATAGGGTTCAATATTGAGTTGGCCCACCCTTTGCAACTATAACAGCTTCAACTCTTCTGGGAAGGCTGTCCACAAGGTTTAGGAGTGTCTATGGGAATGTTTGACCATTCTTCCAGAAGAACATTGGTGAGTTCAGGCACTGATGTGGACGAGAAGGCCTGATTCATCCCAAAGGTGTTCTATTGGGTTGAGGTCAGGACTCCTCCACCCCAAACTCGCTCATCCATGTCTTTATGGACCTTGCTTTGTGCACTGGTCCAAATCATTTGGTGGAGGGGGGGGGGGGTTATGGTGTGGGGTTGTTTTTAAGGGGTTGGGCTTGCCCCTTTGTTCCAGTGTGGGGAACTCTTGTGTCAGCATACCAAGATATTTTGGACACTTTCATGCTCCTAACTTTGTGGGAACAGTTTGGGGATGGCCCCTTACTGTTCCAACATGACTGCACACCAGTGCACAAACAAGGCTAGGGATGGGCCGAACACCCCCCCGGTTCGGTTCACACCAGAACACTGCAAACAGGCAATACGTTTGTGCAAATACGCAAACCCTATTAAAGTCTATGGGACACGAACATGAAAAATCAAAAGTGCTAATTTTAAAGGCTTATATGCAAGTTATTTCCATAAAAAGTGTACGGGGACCCGGGTACTGCCCTAGGGGACTTGTATCAATGCAAAAAAAGTTTTTAAAACAATCGTTTTTTCAGGAGCAGTGATTATAATAATGCTTAAAGTGAAAAAATAAAAATGAAATATTTCTTTAAATATTGTGCCTGGGGGGTCCCCTTAGTCTGCCTGTAAAGTGGCGCATCAGTGATGATATTTCTAAAGAAAAAAGTAAAGTAAACTTGCTCGCGGCTGTAATGTATTACCGGCTCCCGGGAATATAGATAAAAAAATCACTGAAAAAATGTGCGTGTATTTTAAGGGAAACCCCACACCAAAATTAACAAAAAAAAATCCATACCAGACCTGAAGGGCCTGGTGTGGATTTTGGGGGGACCCCGTGTCGTTTTTTTTTCCTAATTCTTACATAGGGTTCCCCTTAACCACTTCAATACACTGTGTTATATATACTACACTGACTGCACCATATAGTCTGAACTGTATTATATATACTACGGGGACTGCACTATATAAAATTGTAATGACATGCCCCTGTTAAACAGGTGCAGGAAAATTGAGCCTTGGGTGTTGGTGGTGGCAGAACACTGTAACCCCTCACCACAGAGAAAGAAGAATAGGAGGGGTTAGAAGAAGCAGATATGGCAGAACCACCACCATTTTTTGAAGGCATGGTGGCAGAACTAGCTCCAACACTTAACCCTGTCCTGCATCCTTCCCAGCTGCCAGTAGAGTTACCCAGTGCGCCGTGAAGGAAAGGTAACATCACTGACCATAGTCAGCAGCGCCCTGCACCTGTGGAGCTCTGTGGTGTGATGCAATAGGGTGGCTGCCCTTAAACTGGCCCCTGGAGTATATCCTGCCTCGTTGGAGTTGTGCCTCCTCCTCCTCACTTTCCTCCTCTCTTCTCTGAGGCACCCAAGTACAGTCAGTGTCCTCATCATCCCCTCCCTCCTCATCACTGGAGCAAATTTGAGGAACATGACTGCTAGTTTCTTGTCCTTCTGTGGCACCCCCTCTCTCTAGGCTCACGTTACTCCCTTCCTCAACCTGGGAACCAACATCGGAGCCTTCAGATTGCTGCGCATCCTCCATCAGCATGTAACCGACACTATGGTCAAATAATTCTGGTGGTGACTCCTCCATGCAAGATGGTGGGGCTATGGAAGGAGTAACTGTGTACAAGGATCCAGTGGAATAGGCCGCTTTGGCAGGTGCGTTGGAAGACAAACTAATATGAGCCTGGGTGACAGAGGATGAGGAGGAGGAGGACGGCTTAGTTATCCACTCCATCAACTCTTCTGCATGTTGTGGCTCAATAACACGGCCAACAGCAGAAAAAAAGGACAAGCGTGACCCGTCTGTAGAAGATGCACCATGTCCACCACCACTTTTCACTGTAGACACAGAGGCTGCTTGCCCTCTTTTAGTGGCCTTGGAGTGTCTGCCTCTCCTTGGTTCGCTTCCGGACATGATGGGGATTTTTTTGAACACCGCATTACACTGTATTATATACTGTAGACCGCCGAATGCACTGTATATATTGTCTACACTGAATACAGAGTATATATATATATATATATATATATATATATATATATATATATATTAGGCTGTCCCCGAGTTACAAACAGGTTAGGGACTGTAGGTTCGTTCTTAAATATATGTAACTGCAACCTGTGTAGTGACGTGGGATATTCCGGGTACTGCTGAGGCTGGGTTCACACATGTGGGTGAGAATTGAAGCTCGGTTTTCACAGCTAATTTACAAAGTAGTTTTTCAGCGTTTCAGGTCAGTTTTTGATCAGGATCATATCAGGATTGTATCAGTATCAGGTCAGGATTGTATCCTGTTCACTACTGAATGACATGTGCAATTTAGAAGCGTTCTCATAGAAGTCAATGGACCTGAATTTTCACCTGAGCCGGACCTCACTGGACAGGACTCTTTTTCAATTCACACTGAATCTGCACTCCGGATACTCCGGGCATATGTGAACAGGCACTCAGTGTGCAGTTGTGTCATTTGGGGCTCTTGTGGCTATGCTATACAGCACTGCGGGATGTGTCTGGCGCTGCTCGGCTCGGTTCGTAAGTAAGAGTCGTTCGTAACTTGAATGTTCGTTACTCAGGGACTGCCTGTATATATATTAATACACCACCTGAAGTGGGTTATATACTGTACACCGCCGAATGCACTGTATATATAGTCAACACTGAATGCAGAGTATATATATATATATATATATATATATATATATATATATATATATATACAGTATCTCACAAAGTGAGTACACCCCTTACATTTTTGTAAATATTTTATTCTATCTTTTCCTGTGACAACACTGAAGAAATTACACTTTTCTACAATGTAATCCGGAGACTGGGCCGCAGGGCAGTATCCCAACCTGATAACGACCCCAAACACAACTCCAAGGCGACCTCTGTCTTGCTAAGGGTAAAGGAGATGGACTGGCCAAGCATGTCTCCAGACCTAAACCCTATTGAGCATCTGTGAGGCATCCTCAAATGGAAGGTGGAGGAGCGCAAGGTCTCTAACATCCACCAGCTCCGTGATGTTGTCATGGAGGAGTGGAAAAGGACTCCAGTGGCAACACTAACGAGTCACATAACACCGGGGAGGGAAAATGGCTAATTGAGCCCAATTTGAACATTTTCACTTAGGGGTGTACCCACTTTTGTTGCCAGCGGCTTAGACATTAATGGCTGTGTGTTGAGTTATTTTGAGGAGACAGCAAATTTTCACTGTTATACAAGCTGTACACTCACTACTTTACATTGTAGCAAAGTGTCATTTCTTCAGTGTTGTCACATGAAAAGTTATAATAAAATATTTACAAAAATGTGAGGGGTGTACTCACTTTTGTGAGATACTGTGTATATATATATATATATATACTAGGCTGTATATATATATATATATATATATATATTATTACACCACCTGAAGTGGAGTATATACTGTACACCGCCGAATGCACTGTATATATCGTCTACACTGAATGCTGCGTATATATATATATATATATACACTATACTGTATATATATATATACCGTATATACTCGGGTATAAGTCGATCCGTGTATAAGCCGACCCCCCTACTTTTGCCCAAAAAATATGGGAAAACGTATTGACCCGCGTATAAGCCTAGGGAGTGAAAGGCAGCAGCCAGAACACAGGGACAGGGAGCCAGAATACAGGGACAGGGTGCCAGAACACAGGGACAGGGTGCCAGAACACAGGGACAGGGAGCCAGAACACAGGGATTTTAATGCCAGGACACAGGAATTTTAATTGCCAGGACACAGGGATTTTAATGCCAGGACACAGGGATTTTAATGCCAGGACACAGGGATTTTAATGCCAGGACACAGGAATTTAAATGTCAGGACACAGGGATTTTAATGCCAGGACACAGGGATTTTAATGCCAGGACACAGGGATTTTAATGCCAGGACACAGGAATTTAAATGCCAGGACACAGGGATTTTAATGCCAGGACACAGGGATTTTAATGCCAGGACACAGGGATTTTAATGCCAGGACACAGACACTGTAGCCAGAACACATAAGGGATGAGTAAGGTAGTTTAGTTTCACATTAAATAGAGCTGTGTTGCTTCTAAGAGCCGTTCTGTGCTTTGTAAGTGTGATTAAACACATTGGAATGCTGAGAATGCTGAGAATGCAGAGAGAGAGCTGCAGCTCTTCACGGAGATCAGGAGGTGGGCGGGACTGAACAGCTAACATCAGCTTGTCCCGCCCACCTCCTGACATCAAGCTGAGAATCTGACACTTCTCTCAGCATTCTCTGCATTCCAATGTGTTTAGTCACAGTTACAAGCACAGAACGGCTCTTAGAAGCAGCACGGCTCTGTTTAATGTGAAACTACTGATCACCAGGAGCCTCCCACTGCTCAGAGTGGCATGCCAGATTTTTCCCTAACAGCAGCATACCTTGCGGGTCCACAAAACAAGCTGGTGGAAAAACTGAGTTGGAGATTCTTGGATCTGAACGAACGGGGCTTGAATCCCAGATACCTGTTCAAAATCTACAAGGTCTGTGGGTCATCGGTCATAGATTGGGTGGCATTGGAGGAAAATTCTCAGATTACGTGTTACGTCTCCCGAAGGTGGCACCCGCAAGTTCCAGGCCAGGATGTTCTATCCATTCCATGGGACTTTCCCCTAGTCTGTGTTTCCTCCTCTCTCGCTAATCCTCAGAGGTTTAATGATGATTCAACAGGAGGAGGTGACCGTAATAGCGGTGTGGCCCTTCTGGCCCAGAAGACCATGGTGTTCTCTAGCATAAAAAATTAAGATGTGTCAGCCCAATTCCTGCAGAACAAGCAGTTTAACCCGAAGCTGGGGAAACTGAAGTTGATGGCGTGGAGGTTGGGAGGAGATCTATAGAGCATTTAGTCGAAAGAAGACTACCAATAATTCTTTATTATAGGATATATAAAGCCTGTTGTCACTTCTCTGCAGGAAAGAGCTGGGATCTGAGGTCACCCTCAGTCTCCTAACATATTGGAATTTCTCCATGAAGGTCTGGGCAAGGGTTTAGCGTATAGCTCCTTAGAAAGTTCAAGTCTGCCCTGTCAGCTATGTTGAACAAAGATGGGCCTTGGATCCTCTAGTGATGCGTTTCTTAAAGGCAGCAATAAAGATCGGAAGAAGATTTATTGGAGACCTGAAGTGGGTCCTGTCTTTAGTTCTAAAAGCCTTAGTAGCACCTCCTATTGGTCCGGTGTCATCATGCTCTTTGTCTCAGTGCAATTTTTGATGACAATGGCATCAGCCAGATGGGTGTCTGAACTGTGTGCTTTCTCAGCCAGGGAGCCGTATTGCCTAATACTCCAAGATTAAATAGTACTCAGACCGGTCCCAAGCTTTCTTCCCAAAGTAGCTTCAGCTTTGCATATAAATTGGGAATCTGTCTTATCGGCTTTCCCGGATAGTAACTCGAAAGACGAATGGACTAGGCTGGATCTAATGCAGGCCTTATCAATATACCTAGAGCAAACTAAGGATTTCTGGAAATAAGATCATCGCTTCATCTTTCCCGGGGCCTCCAGGAAAGGCTTGGCAATGCCACCGAGAATGGTGTCTTCATAGATCGTAAAAACGATCCAGATGGCATATAGAGAGTTGGGATATCCTCAGCCATTGAAGGTCAAAGCGTATTCTATGAGAGGCAGGGCAGATTCCTGTGCATCATACGCTAAGGTGTCAGCAGAAGCAGTGCGCAGGGCAGCTAGCTGGAGTGCAACTAATACTTTCATTTAGCACTACAAAGTGAATGTAACTCTGACATCAGAAGCTACGGTTCTGTCGGCGGCTGTCGGCCATTAAAATAATTGTTATCTGTTTCATGATTCTGGTTATTTGTGTCTTTCCCTCCCCTTATGTGGTTGATTGCTTAATTACGTCCCATAGTAGGCTGACATGAGGAGGTCCAGGAATAAGGAAAATTGTTTTCATACTTACCGTAATTTTCCTTTCCTGGATTCTCCTCATGTCAGCCGAGGAATTCCCACCCAAAGTCCGTCGCGAGGTGGGTAAACTGAACACTGCATATGGGCAGACAGCCGCCTCTTATAGGCTTGGAAAGAGGTTGTCCTGAAGGGGTCAGAGGGGGCGGAGCTGACCCATAGTAGGCTGACATGAGGAGGATCCAGGAAAGGAAAATTACGGTAAGTATAAAAACAATTTTCCTTAATATATATATTCTTACCCTGCCTGCACTGGCTGTATATAGGCTACACTAGATCTATATACTACACTGCCTGCATATAGGCTACACTTGTTCTATATACTACACTGCCTGCACTGACTGTATATACTCTGCACTGTATCTATATACTACACTGCCTACATGACACTAACTAACCTAGCTAAACTAGCTCAATGCTCCAGTCTCCTCTCTCCACGTTCACACACAACATACAGCCGCTGTTTAAGCAGCCCTATATAGTGTGGGGCGTGGACTGAGACCCCTGAGTCATGCCCTTTGGGGAGAACATCTACAGCTGCTTCTGATGACCTTAACCCCTACAGATCCGCGCTATTGCCAAAGTACGGCTCCAGCGCGGATCTGAAATGCCGGGACAACGTCCATGGACGTCGTCCCCTGTGCACGCTCCCGGTGCGCCCCCTGGCTCAAGCGGACTCGATGTCCGCTTGAGACCCACGATCGCCTGACAGATGCTGCAGAACGGGGAACCGCCGATGTAAACAAGTGTCACGCACCTGGTGATGGAGTCTGTCTTGTGCAGGGAGCAACCACTCTTACGGCCCTGGTTCGGGAACCCCTGGTAGAGCAGACAGGAGGTTCGGGAGCACAGGGGGGCACGAGGGTCGGACAGGATCACTGGTGATGGTGTGAAGGGTCCAGTTGCGGCTCGTGCAGTAGTAGAGTGGTGGTGCAAGCTGAGGTCGTCAACGGGCTGGCAAAG
>BLSH010135249.1:1451319-1474672 GCA_018402905.1 Glandirana rugosa
TATCACGATGTCCCTCTCCAAGGAGGACCACAACACTCCCTGTCTAATGATGATTTTAGAACAATAATCTGTTCCTCACAGCACCAGCAGGAACCTCTCCCTCTAGCAGTATGAGATGATTTTAGAACAATAAAATGTCCCTCACAGGAGCAGCAGGAATCCCTCCCTATAGCAGTAGGAGATGATTTTAGAACAATAATCTGTCCCTCACAACACCAGGAGGAACCTCTCCCTGTAGCACTATGATGAGATGATTTTAGAACAATAATCTGTCCCTCACAGGAGCAGCAGGAACCTCTCCCTGTAGCAATATGATGAGATTATTTTAGAACAATCATCTGTACCTCGCAGGAGCAGCGTGAATCTCTCCCTGTAGCACTATGATGAGATGATTTTAGAACAATAATCTGTCCCTCACAGGAGCAGCAGGAACCTCTCCCTCTAGCAGTATGTGGTGATTTTAGAACAATAATCTGTCCCTCACAGGAGCAGCAGGAACCTCTCCCTCTAGCAGTATGTGATGATTTTAGAACAATAATCTGTTCCTCACAGCACCAGCAGGAACCTCTCCCTCTAGCAGTATGAGATGATTTTAGAACAATAATCTGTCCCTCACAGCACCAGCAGGATCCTCTCCCTCACACATCCCCAAAACTTTAACGATCCACCTCTTTGTTTCCCAGTAGGAATGGTGTGCCTTTCATCATAGGCCTTGTTGACTCCTCTCCAAATGTAGCATTTATGGTTGTGGCTCAATTTTGGTCTCATCACTCCAAATGACTTTGTGCCAGAAGGTTTGAGGCTAGTCTCTGGGCTGTTTGGCATATTGTAAGCGGGATACTTTGTGGCATTTGCATCGTAATGGCTTTCTTCTGGCGAGTCGAACATGCAGCCCATCTTTCTTCAAGTGCCTCCTTATTGTGCAGCTTGAAACAGCCACACCACATGTTTTAAGAGAGTCCTGGATCAGTGAGATCTGCTATGTCCTGGCCAGCCCAGCCCCCATACAGTTAGAACACAATGAGGGAAAACAGTTAACCCCTTCACTGCCCCCTTAGTGTTAACCCCTTCACTGTGAATTACATTTATCCAGTAATCAGTGGCTATTTAAATTTCTGATCGCTGTATAAATGTCATTGGTCCTAAAAAAGTGTCAAAAATGTCCGACATGTCTGCCCCAATATCAAAGTCCTGATAAAAATCGCAGATCGCTGCCATTACTAGTAAAACAAAAAAATTATAAAAACGCCATAAATCAATTCCCATGGTTTGTAGACGCGATAACGTTTGCGCAAACCAATCAATATATGCCGATTGCGATTTTTTTTCCCCAAAAATATGTGGAAGAATATATATCAGCCAAACCCGATGAATAATTTTTTTTTTTTATATTTTTTTTTGGATTTGTATTATAGCAAAAAGTAAAATATATTGTTCTTTTTTCAAAATTGTCGCTCTTTGTTTATTTATAGCACAAAAAATAAAAACCGCAGAGGTGATCAAATACCACCAAAAGAAACCTCTATTTGTGGG
Organism: Glandirana rugosa; assembly: GCA_018402905.1. Lineage (NCBI taxonomy): Eukaryota > Metazoa > Chordata > Amphibia > Anura > Ranidae > Glandirana > Glandirana rugosa. Next base: position 1,452,853 of record BLSH010135249.1, read on the forward strand.
AAAAAAATGATAAAAATTGTGTTTGGGTACAACGACCGCACAATTGTCATACAAATTTCACAGCGCTGAAAGCCGAAAATTGGTCTGGGCAGGAGGGGGGGTGGGGGGTTTAAGTGCCCAGTAAGCAAGAGGTTAATAGCCATTAAACTCCTTTGTGTCAACTTGTGTGAAGTTATCAGGCCAAAATCACCAGGGTATGTAAACTTTTGATCAGGGTCATTTGGGTAGTTTCTGTTGTTATTATGATTTAAAAAGAGTAAACACAGGTGATTGATAATAAATGGCTTCAGCCAAACACTAACCATGAGTGATAGAAATGTTTTTGTGTTATCATTCATATTCTCTGAAAAATGGCCAAGAAATCATAAATTCCGCCAGGGTATGTAAACTTATGAGCACAACTGTATGATGTTACAGACAGCTACTGTATGTTATAGGGACCCTCTATAGCAAAAGCTTAAACAAGCACCCACTGTGTTGCTCATTTCAGTTAGGAATAAACTTTTATCGATAATAACAAAAGAAAACTGGCTTACGTAATAGGAAAAACATCAATATGTATGCATCTGGAAACCCTGGAGCCAGGATATACAAAAATAAACTTCTATCTTGATTCTGATTCTGGAGATGACCCACTACTAACCCCCCGAATATTCCATCTATTTTCTCTCCTTTTTTCTCCTCCCCTGCATTTTCCTTCCAATCTTTTGTTTTATTCATTTATTTTTTTATTTCATTATGTTCAATTTTTAATTTTTGATCTTTGCAGAAACAATACCTGCCATATTGATGATACTTTTATTTTTTTTAATATCTTCAAATGTATTGAGAAGTTATTATATTTGTAAATTAGCAACAATAACTTTAAAGTATTTTCAGTTGTATTAAATTTTATTGTTAAAAAAGTAAAAATTATTAAAAGAAATAGTTTAACTTACACCCATAAATGTAGCTCTTAAACATTTTTGAGCATATGGAGTGGCAGGCTTACCACCTCTAAACGTGTATCTTCTGCTTTAGGCATGAATAGACTGGTTGACTGCAGAGTAGATAGAAGACCTACACCATCTAATTTTATGTCTTCCCCCATGTCTTTGGAGGAAGCTGGAATACCTGGAAGAAACCTATGTAGACACAAGGATGACATGCCAACCCCAGGCAGGTAGTTAGGGTTGTGATTTGAACTGACAACCCTAGCACTGCTAGGTGGAGGTACTAACCACTTAGCCACTGTTCTGCCTTGTTCCATGCTCTTTATCTGCTACTTCTCATTATCTGCTATTACTTCTCATATTTCACAAATGTGGGCATTGAGCATCTATGTGTAGCCAATGGCACCCTTAGGGGTGGCTGAGTGTTGTGGTTCATCTGCTCACACTGCCCTCAATCCCATCCATACCATACCTAGAGTCACAGAACAGCCTGGTACTTTGGTTTTGTTTGTTTTATTAGGGGATTGAACTTGGATGGGGATTAGGGGTGTTATGGGATGCCCATAGGATAGGTTACAAACTTGCACAGGACCACTATATACAGCTCTGTATACTGTATACATCTCCTCTTGTCCTCCAACACACTACTTGCTCCAGTTACACTTCTTCCTCCAGCACATTACCTGCTTCTCTATACTTCGGTTCCTTTCTCCTGCACATTACTTGTTCCAGGCCCAGAAGGAAACTTACTAGACTGTCTCCATTTCTCTAGCCTGACTAGCACACGGCGAGGCCTGCCATGCTGTGCGCAGAACCTCAGAACCACCCATTACAGGTAGAGACAGTTGGTCCCCTAGTGTGTAGGTACACTACTGTGCTAGCTGGCCTGATGGACTACTACTCCCAGCCCATCCTCTTGCTCCTGGCCCTGTCAGCCGCTCCAGGTGCGTTGGCCTTCTTCACTGCCACCATGACACCACAGTCCCTTACTGACTTCTGCATCCTTCCCCAGATTGTCTCTCACACCAATCCGCTCCAGCATGCCTCTACAGCTTCCCAGGGTGTGTGCCACTTACTCCTGACTGAGCCTCTCCAGTAGCGTTTTCTGTTGCCCTCCTGCTCCCTTGTGCTGCTCCAGGAACTCCCTCTCCTTTTCCTGGTTGCACCCAAGCCCAAGCCTCAAGGTCACCCCCCAGACTGGGGGCTCCCTTCCCGGGTGAGGCCTCAGCAACCTCAACTACATCTTGGCTTCAGCTCTTCCACCAGAACTCCTCTCAGATTGGGCTGACCCTTGAGTATTTAAAGAGGCCTGCCCCCTGCCAATCCAGATTGAGGATTGGTCAGGGCTCCTTAGAATACTCCAGATGGCTACACCTCCTTCCCAGCTCTCTGTCCAGAAACCTTCCTCCAGTTTCTAGAAAGAAGTGGGAAGTCCTGGTGACCTCATCTGTGAATGACTCAATCCTCTGTAAGCCACTCCCAGCCCACAAACAAAAACAATCAGGCCTGCACATCAGTCAGGCCTGACTAAATTTTCCTCACCTACCAAAAATCTATCCACACTAGCTCCCACTTACTAGGGAGCACTACATATGTTTAGCACCCTCGTCTTAGAATTGGGCTACAGGTAAAAACAGTTATGCTGGGTGGTAGCTAGCCTGGCTAATTTGTAGTTTTTAGAAGTCAAATGGCATCACTCTTAATCCTGTTTAGCTGTGGTTTCTTCCTTCGGTCACTAGGTGCTGCTGTTGCTTCTGACATTAGAGTGATTAGCTACAGTGAGTTCAGGTTATGCCCTTTTGGCCCCTTTCAAGTTGAAAGCTGCGTGAATTTGACCCGATTTTACTGCAATTTTGACGCGATTTCTGGGAATGCCTGTGTAAAATTGAGGTCTATGGATCTCAACTCGCATTAAAGTCGGACCAAAGTAGTACCGGGACTACTATGAAGTCTGTGCGACTTGAATTTGCACAGAATGGTACTCATTGAAAATCATGGGGTACGACTTGCCATGAGACTGCAGTCCCAAGTTGCAGGATAAGTCACACAAGTGTGAAAGGGGCCTAAGGGTGAAGTTCTGCTTTAATGAGATAGAAGGCCAGTATCTTTCTGTATGTCTTCCAGTTGCTTGATAATGACAATTGATGAAACCTTGTTGTCCAGTATACGACTGCAGTGTGACAAGTAAACAGCCTGCATCTCACACCTGAAATATTACCATTATCAACCTGGTTCTATATATAACTCTGATGAGTAGGGGGTCAAAAGAACATGAAATAAAAATCACAATATTACTGCTAACTTCTATGTCTAATGAGCCTTAAATGTCACTTGAGAATGGTGTTATGAATAGAATTGCTCTTTATGCCATTTTAATTAAACATGTGCAACGCCTGAGATGGATTTAATAATGGGAAGTCAATTACATATGAACATAGCAGCAGGGGATGGGTACTAGTATTAGCATGATGTATAGGCACTCTGCTTTTTATATTCTGCATACAGACCAAAGCTAATCAAATGTACTCTTTGGAATCCTCAGGGCTTTCTTCATGTACAACCAACCTGATTCTCTCTATGTCTCCCATCTACATGGCCAATGAAAGAGGCAGCAGGAGGAGGGTCTATTGGGTGTACTTTATATGGAGCTGCACAGTCAAAGAGGAGCCACAAGAAAATATATAAAAAAAAAACTCCAGACAGAAAAAAAAACTAAAAGCATAATAAATATCCTGCTACACTGAAATCTCAAGCAGTGTCCCCCTGTTTGGATTACTTGTAGGCAGGTAGCTAAATGTTAAAGTGCTGTGGTGTTTCTGCCATTTGGCCCTTCGTGCTTCCCATACAGGAGATATATTAGCAAAACGAGGATAGGCCAGTGGGTTGTTGCTGCTGGTCTTGGGAGTTGGAAGGACCATACATGAAGAGATGTAGCGTTGCACCCTTAGTGGGTCCTTGAAATGGGACTGTATAGTTGAAGCCATGCTACTACTGGTTGGAGACTACCACAAGCTAAAGGTATGAGCGCTTTAGCATAGCCAATGTCGAGCATAGTACACAAAAGGAGAGGAGTACCATCATATTTGCTCACCTAGTTCCCATGTAACTATTGGAGAACTGTAATGTGGAGATGTAAGGAACTGTTAGGGCTTGTTCACACTTCACTAAATGTTTACGCTCAACAAACGCTGCTATAGCGTTTGTACGGCGTTAGTATGGGCGTCAGACAGGCGTCAATGAGCTTTAGTATGGGGCATTTTACAATCGTTAACAATGCTCTCTAAACGCCCTATGTGCGGTTTAGTAGCGTTTGATGAGCGTTAGGGAGTGTTAAAACTGCTCCACAATGGAAAGTGAGTCATTTTAACGCGACGCAACTGCACCAAAACCGCGGCCAAAACCGTCTGCCAGATCGCTTGCGAGGCGTTACCATAGACTTGAATGGAAGGCGCTGAAAGGCTTCAAACGCCTCCTGACTCGAAATTAGGCTTTCATTTTGAAGCGACGCAACAATAACGCTTTGTGTGAACAGCACTGTGTGCTGTCTATTGTATCTTGTGCATTTTTAACGCCTCTCAAATGCCTGCTCTTAATGCCAGTGTGAACTCAGCCTTAATGTTATGCCTTTTTATTCAAGTAAAAAGAGTTCTGATTTAGAAACAATGACTGGTCTGATTTACTTTGAAAATAAAGTGCAAGTGTGATCCTACAGAGGATAAGAACAGGGAATGAGGTGAATTTTCACATCAACCCTCTGGGTGATGTAGGGTAAATAAGAAATGTAGCACCCTGGTCCTATACAGGGCTGCTATTAAATCTAGTTCTGCTAGGTGGTAATTAGCCTGGCCAATTGTTTGGGAATCTCCTGGCCCTTCTCCTAACTCTGGGTTTGATGCACCTCTCTTTTCTGCCGCTGGGTGGCATTGCTATCCATGGCACTGGTATGACAAGGGCATATGAATCCATATGAGTGGATGGGTTGTCCCAGTCAATCAGCCAGGGTTTCTTTGGCCCCAGGGGCTGCTGGGAGGGCTTATTTACCTGGGAGGAGTCAGGTGATCGGAGTTCTGTGCCACCTGGATGGCTGTCGGAGTGGATGTGTGTTGAAAGCCCCCGGCTGCTAGGCCAGAAGCCTGAGACCTATCCGGGAGTTTCTGATGGCTAGGCAGTCTGAGGCCTACCCACGATGGAAAGGAGCAGCATGAGGTTAGGGCTTCACGTCGGAAGCCTAATCAAGTTGTATGGGTTCTGCTGGCCGGAGAACCCAGCCTTGCTGGAGGTGAAGGAAAGCTTTTGCCAACACGAGACAACCACTCCTGTCGCCAGAGGCAAGCGTGAACCAGGGTCAGAGGTAAAGGGGAAGCTGTTGTCAACAAGGAACAACCACTGCTGTTATCAGAGGCCAGTGTTCAGAGTCTGAAGGAGTACCAGAGCAGCCCTTTTCACTAGCCGGAGACGGTGAAGAAGTTGGGAAAGCTTCAGCGGAGTCAAGCTAGAGACTCAGCAGGATAGGGGGGTGATGCTTGTAAGGGAGTTCAGTGGGTTAGCTGAAGAGCCAAGTCAGGGTCCCAGCAGGCCAGCGTGGGTGACACTTGGAGGATACAGCGGTGGCAGTGGAGATCCGAAGAGTCTATTGAGAGGCTGAGAGCTCATTTGGGAGAATCTACATCGGGAGGCTGTGAAGTGAAGGAAGGACCTGCACCTGGGGATATAATAAGTGGTATGTGTACAGGTCCGCGTTGCAGTTGGAGTTACAAGTTCAGTTGCCGTAGAAGACAGCGCTCTACAAATACAGTTGCTGCAATTCAGCTTAAAGGCCCTCTGAACTGTATAGCTGTTCTTCTGTCCAATTTTTGTGTCTTGGAGTCTGCCAAGTGCTTTTGCACCTTCTTAAAGGGTGTCCTGGCCTAACCCTCTTTCCCCAGTTTTGTTAAGAGAAAAATAAACATCTTTTCTTGCATCATCAAAGTGTCTGGCGCCCAACTTACTCCATCCGCACTACACCCACTATGCCTGGTAACCCTGTGAAGATAGATGCCAGCTCTCCCTGACTCTGGAGGTCACCATTAGGCCTCTAGGGGTTGGGGCCATGGCTACAGAAAGAAAGGGAAGGAGAAATAGCTAGTTAGGGAGAGGAGGCGGTAATAGCTAGTGATGGAGCTTCTGTCGGAGGGGTGGATTGATGGCTGTATGGTCTAGTCTTCTAAGTGGCAGGGTCCCTATGTCAGGGCCCCCTGCATAGCAGAACCCACCTTTTGGAGAGCACACCAAAGATGGAGCATGCAGGACTTTTCAAACCACAGTGCAAACACAGTGTGGCAACGTGAAAAGTCTCATACGTTTTAAAAGGAAATAATTTTGATGTGCTTTTTTCCCCGCTGCAAAGCTGTGTTCCAGCAGGGCAAAAGCACATGAGTGTGAAAGGGCCCTTACTGAGCACAGAAAAATGCAGATTAGGTGCTCTGACTTTGATAAATAGTGCAATGGAAATAACCAAGGCGTGTTCTGTTTCAAGTGCCATTTTATGCATTGACATACTCCTCCTTAGACCAAGTCTGACTGGACAGTATGGTTACCTGCTGACTCGGCACCATCCACAGGCAGCTTAACTCTTCAAAAAGACACAGAAGTTGTATCCAATGCAATTTTACTTCAGCTAATTTCAGTACAGAGGATGGTTTTCCATGAGAAGTGAATGATTTTCCTAAGCCCTGCCTTTGCGAAGTACGAACACTAACTGAGGTAACGTCCAAGAAATGGGGAGGGTCCAGCTATGCTTGACCTAATTAGCACTAAACAAGTGGGAAGGACACAGGGAAAAAACAAAATCACATACAGTATTAATCATGTTGTAGGGGTCCAATACCTCCACTAGATTTCAGCATACTACTGAAAAATAATAACTCAATGCTGTTCAATACTACACAAAAAAATTACATAAAAGTAGGGCAAAATAGGCGGCCCTGGCCCTATTTCAACACAATAACCACTTATGCTAAAAAGTGCAAGGTACCTTTATTGGGTTCATCAAAGAGCATATTTCATCCAGCGATACAACAAATGTTCTTTCAGAAGACATAACTGCGACCAATATGGCATGCTATTTTATCTGCAGACAGACAGCCCTATCCCCAGGTGGGAGCTGGATGGCTTCCAGCACTGCAGAAGAGCTTATTATTTTTAAACATTTTTAATATATATGCCAAGTACATCTGTGCATATTTTGTGGAAGCAATGATGAATAGTCAGATGAATTATGTGAGGAGCTTGTTTATTCCAGCCAGAGGAGAGGCACATGTAAAACGATTTCCTCCAGTTTCACTTCATAACTTCCTACTTCCTGTTCCCACCCCCAGACCCTAACACAGCTATGCAAATACAACAAATACATATTCTACATCTTTTCCCTTTTAAAGAAAGGATATGCGTACATAAATGAAGTATAATATAGGACCAACAAGGTGTGCAGCATAACAAAGAACAATGCCAAATTACAATATAAAATAAAAGATACTGAGTTAAAGTCAGTGTGTTATAAAGTCTTGGAACTTTGGATTGGGTTTACACGCTCTTCCAGATCGAGTAACAACTTGTGGGGCTTGCGAGGCTGAAATCTCTTGCCTGTTGCCACCATAATTTTGTTCTGGTTGTGTGTTACATCTGTTGGTGGAAATGCCAATTGGCACAGCAGCAGGCGGCTGTGCTTGGAGTGAACATAGGCATATGGGATCGGCAGTACAGTATGATTCAGGTACCTGTAGGAGGTGATGGCGGTTCCTTACATAGGTCCTACCATCAGAATGGACAGCATAGCTGTTTGGTTGGCAGGCCTTTCCATGAACCGTGGCCAGTTTGTCAAACCCACGGGTTGTCTCCATCCTTACCACCTGCCCAGGCTCCAGAGGGGAAAGGCGTTTGCCCGTTTTGTCATGGCTTATCTTTCCCTTTTGCCTGAGTGTAAATAAAGCAGCCTGAATATCAGTCTCAACTTTTGGCAATAGCTGGAATGGGACATGGGAATCAGAGTTCTGGTTTGTTGTGATAGTAAACGTTGTGCTGGTGAAGGCATACCATCCCTAGGTGTGTTGCGGAGGTTGAGTATGGCTGCATAAACATCAGAACCATCATGTGCACATTTCTCTAGGAGATGCTTGGCCGATCTTACACTACGCTCTGCAAGACCATTGGATCTAGGGTAATTGGGACTGCTAGTGACATACTGAAAATCCCATTGGTGAGCAAAGTTCTTGAATTCTCTTCTTGAAAATGATGTTGCATTGTCAGTCACCAATTGATAGGTAATTCCATATGTGGAGAATATCCGCTTTAATGTCTTGATCACAGTGTTACTGGAAGTGTTTGGGAAAACATCAAATTCCCACCAGCCAGAGTACAAATCTAGCAAGATCAGGTAGTCCTTGTGTGACCACTCAAATATGTCAGCTGCTGTTATAGACCATGGTCTGTCAGGTATTTGATGAAGAGTTAAAGGTTCACTCATCTGGTGCTGTCGTAGAGCATTGCACGGGGCACATCTGGAAACTTCTCTTTCAATGTCAGTGTATATAGTGGACCAAAACATGGTGTCACGTGCCCTTCGCTTAGTGGAAGTTATCCAGAGTTATCAGAAGTGGGGAGGTGTGCACGTGAAAGAGCATCTGCAATAAACAGTTTGCAGCCTCGTTTATATATTACATTCAGATGGTAGCTTTGAAGCTTTAACATCATTCACTGGATGCGCGCAGATGCTGTGCAGGGGTTTTCTCAGTATGGTTATGAGTGGCTGATGATCCGTCTCAGGATGGCCATAGATATAATCATGGGATTTTACACAGGCAAATACTAGTCCCAATAATTCCTTCTCAATTTGTGCAACTTGTACAAGGCCTCCCCTCTTGAAGACAGACTGCGTCAAGACCATGCTGGGAAGCATCAGCAGACAATACCAACGGCTTATGCACATCAAAATACTGTAGGACAGGTGGACTAGTTAATTGTGCTTTCAATGTATCCACAGCAACAACAGGTTGTTCAGTCCAACACCAGTTGGCATCTTGGCGCAGAAGCTGACAGAGTGGAGATGTTATCTCACTGTAGTGATGGATGAACTTCGAGAGATAATTGGTCATGCCAAGAAACCTTTGCAATCCATGTTTGTCCTCTGGACCAGGCATTTGATGGATGGCTTTGCTTTTTTCTGGGTCAGGCTTGACACCTTTATCCGTGAGAAGGTGTCCAACATATGGTACTTCTGAGACCCTGAAGCGACATTTGGTAGGGTTGAGCTGCATATTGATGGCTCCGACATGGTCTAGTACGGATTTAAGTCATTTGTCATGTTCTTCAATGGAGGATCCCCAAATCAAGATATCATCCACGACTATTTCACATGGCTGTCCAGCAAAGAGCTGTTCCATACATTTCTGAAAGACTTCGCTTCCAGTTGAAATTCCATATGGCATCCATAAGCATATGTATCTCCCATATGGGGTCATAAATTTTGTGAGTAATAATAATTCCTCATCTAGAGGGATTTGCCAGAATACACATTTTGCATCTAGAATTCTGAAGACCTTTGCCTGTGGCATATCAGCGATCACTTGCTCTACAGTTTTTAATCAATGATAAGGCCTCAGGAGAGCCTTATTGAGGTGCACAGGATGAATGCATATGGGGACAGTGCCATCTTTCTGACCTCCTGCACTGGTGCAATGAAGCCCACTTTAGTTATCCTTTCCAACTCTTGCAAGACTTTGTCTTTTATAGTCAGTGGATTGCCTTTTGTTCTGTTGCACCACAAACACTTCTGCCTCTCTTTTTAGTACCTTAGTGTCCCTTTCAGAATGTTAAAACAACACACATAATCTGATGGCTGTTTCCAGTGTCAAACCTTTCTCCCTGAACAGCTGAGCATGAACTGCATTATTGTAGATCCCACATACAATCCTGTCAGGTATCTTTTCATCTGTTAGGGCACCAAAATCACATTTTTTAGCCAGCAGTCTCATTGCGGCTGCATAGGATTGTATTCCTTCATCAGGTTTCTGAGCCATCATGTTAAATTCATGTCTGTCTATTATCACATGTGGTAAGCATATCTCATCAAATTTCTTGATTAAGATATCAGGGTCCTCTCTGTCCTCTGTATCTTAAAAAGCAAATGATTCATATCTAATGCATCTGAACCAGCAAAATTGAGAAGAGTTTTTTGACTTGTCTGAGAGTCCTGCTTTGCTGTACACGTACCATTCTCGTTAGAATTTCAGCCAGTTGTTAGCAATGTCATTATCAAAGTATAGAGGTTGTATGCCATGTAGATTCTGAGCCATGATGTTTCAGTGATTTACTTCTGACACCATGTAGATTTTGTGGAAGCAACGATGAATAGTCAGATGAATCTTGTGAGGAGCTTGTTTATTCCAGTCAGGAGAGAGGCACATGTAAGACTGTTTCCTCTAGTTTCACTTCATAACTTCCTACTTCCTGTTCCTACCCCCAGGTCCTAACACAGCTCTGCAAATACAAGAAATACATATTCTACAATCTGCTGCATGTCATTGCAAAATAGCACCTTTCAAAACAATCTACCTGTATATTTGAAAACTATTAATTTTCTTACTTCTTATCGCATAAAATCATATGTAAAATATTAGCCATCAGAGAGATGTCACCATTAACAGTGCTGCTTTAAATGAAAGAATATTAAATATACATTATACAAGAGCTGCTTTACCTACCAGGGGATTTTTATTTCTGTCCAGCCATTTTTAACATTTCCACAGCCAGTCAGGTGACCTGACTTTTCTTGACTCAAGTTAGAGCATTACAGCTTGGTCATTTCATTGAAGCCTGTGAATGGATGCTGAAGGAGAAGCAGCAGATTGATGAGCTCATCCTGCTGGACTCTTCTCTTATTAGCAAGATCTTTGTCAGCGCATGCTATGTCGGCACACCTGATTGGCTACAAGTTCTGCCTCTCCCTCTCCCATACTGTAGAAGGATCACAAGAGGATAATATCTATCCAATTTCAGGCGCTTACACTAGACCAGGGGTCTCCGAACTGTAGGCCACATGTAGGTGGGGTGCAGCCTGTGTGGAGACAGTAACTCACACAGACAAGTGCAATAGAAAACTTGTACTGAAGTAGACAACAACAACCCAGAGGGACTCCTGCCCAACCGGGTACACTCAGGAATTTGAACGATGTGAAGATGCCATACAGTGCCCCATATGGGAAGATGTCCAAAGAAGTTTCAATCCTATGCTTTCCTTCCTCATAGGTAACTTTTCCCTATTGCTAGTACTATCCCTACCAGGCGGGGTGTCACTCGCAGAAAAGCATGCCAAGCCCAGGAGAAAGGGCCTTAAATAAGCTCTGCCTAACCCAGGTTGGCTGCTGGAATCACATGGAGCTTCAGCATCCAATCGGGTTCTTCCCTAGTGACCCAGGAAACCATAGCTTAACTGTGTTCCCCTTGACTTCCTCTCCAGCTGTATCGCTGCTGTAGGAGAGTGTCACCTACAGTGAAGAAAGTAGACTGCACCTACCTACACTCATCCGGCCAGTGGGGTATCCTCAATGGGCACAATTTGAGAATTCAGGTCAGTGGAGGCTGCCTATGGTCTCCCTATCCCTGCAGTTTACAGCAGGTTCCCCCCTGTTCCCTTGTCATGATCTGGTTGCTAGGACTGCTGGGAACTCCTTCCATCCAGACCTGCTCACCTCCCAGCTCCCTTCCTGCTGCTACAGTTATGCTTTAAGCCTTAATGTGGTAAGGGGGATGCTAATGGAGACCCTTGTGCAAAGAACTCTGTTGGGGACTCTGATGTAAGGGGGCATTCCCATGGAGACCTTGAGATAAGGGGGAACTCTGATGAGGACCTGATGGAAATGGACAAATCTGGTGTGAATCCTGATGTAAGCGGGCACGCTAATGGGGACCTCGAGGTAAGGGGGAACTCTGATGAGGACCCGATGAAAATGGAGAAATCTGATAGAGATCCCAATGTAGGGGGGCACCCTAATGGGGACCTTGAGGTAAGGGGGGACTCTGTTCAGGACCTGATGAAAATGAACGAATCTGATGGAGATCCTGATGTAGGGGAGCATGCTAATAGGAACCCTGAGGTAAGGTTGAACTCTGACGAGGACCTGATGTAAGCGGGGACTCATTCATTTATGAAAATTATTTTTCTCAGTCCCTGAATATTTGTAAAATGTGGCCCTTGTACTCAACATTTTGGAGACCCCCGCACTAGACATTTACTAGACATTTACAAGCTGCATAATTACACATTTAAAAGAAAATGTAATTATTTAATACTAAACGCTTAAATGAATTTCACTTTCATTCTCAGTGATAGCTGTAAAATGGACAAATAGAGAGGATACATTTCCTAAAACTAGAAAAAAAAAATATTTCAGTTATACACAATTTCCGTAATAGATTATTTCCAATGATTGTCAGCTCCGTCTGGTGGCCTGAATATGGTATATTTTGTTATCGAGGTACTTTAGAAACCTCTCCTGCATTTCATTTCAGCCACTAGATGGAGCCAATGATCATATGAATAAATCTATTACAAAAATCATGACCAAAATTTGTGCAGCTTGCACGAATGTGTGTCATTCGTAAAACGAATTTCCTATAAATAGACCAATTAGTGTTATTTTATCTGTGCCTGAAGTTCAGCCTTAAATTATAACTAAAGACAAAACTTTTTTTTACGATTTACATAGAGGGGAGAGGGATTAAAATACCTGTCAGCTTATACTGCTGTCTGTGTAGGGCTGCCACCTGTCCGGGATTCACCCGGACAGTCCAGGTTTTGAATAGTGTGTCCAGGTTTCAGATCACCTGAAACCTGGACACATGATTCAGAATGGACTGTAGCTCCCCAAGTAACCAAGTACTACAACCACCGAGTGCATAGGTGTGCACCAGCCCCATACATGGACAGGAAAGGAAATAGGGCTTGATCTGCTCCTCCTGCCCGTACCCTTTTGTCTGCCCACCCACACTCCAATCCCTGGCATTCTGTGCCTCAGGAAAGGGATGTGTGGGCTGGAAGTTTAAAGCTCAGCAACCTGCAGATACATTGTGGATGAAAGGGGTCGATGCCTGAGCCTACATCCTCAGGTGAGTGAGCTCACCATCCAATGTCTGTGACTGAAGTCTCCCCCTCCCTCCCTCTCTCTCCTGCCTCCGAGTGAGTGAGTACACTAAGGTAAGGGGGACTCAGATGTAAGGAGTGCCCTGTGGACTCTGATGTAAGTGGGAGTTTTTGTGAGCAGAAACCCACTTACATCAGAGTTCCCCTTTACACCAGAGTCCACAGCTTTCCCCCTCAAAAATAAAATTTTGCCATGTTTGGCTAAAGTGTTCGGGCTTGGCTTGAAGAAAAGGGGGCAACCCTATGTCTGTGCCCCTTTAGGGAGAGTCACCCTCTCTATTTGCCCCGTATACTGCTATCACTGAGCATGAAAGTGGAAGAAAATCCCCAAATTTGGGTTGCTACCAGAACAGGAATAGAAGGGAAAAATCTTCCATTTGGGACACTAGACAACCAAGGATTCCCATACTTTGGAGGGATTTCCTCTCACTTCCTGTTTTGGCTATGGGACAGTAAGTGAAAGCTGGAGTAAAGGGACAGCAACTTCAGGATTTTAGAGATGGGGTGAATATGGAGCCAACCTAGAACTGCAGGTAGCTGCCACTGCAGTGCTGGAGCTAGGAGCCGATTGACACATCTTTCTCTCCAGCTGACAGACATCTCTTACCAGCCACTTATATATACTACCCCTAAGCATGGGTGTGTGCATGGGGGGGAAAGTGCTCCCCTCGGAGCAAGGTGTCCGCACATGCAGCCCTCAAAATTTCCACTCACCTGCTCGCATTTGGCGAGTGGAAATTAGTGGAGGGCAGGTATGGAGCATGAGCGGATGAACTGGGCTGACAGTTTCCTGGCAGAAGTGGTGCAGCCATCAGAGCTTTTTGCCTACAGGCCACCTTGATGTCATGTACAAAAGGCCGCACAGCTTCTTCCAGAAGTGATCAGCCAGGAAACTGTCAGAAGGATCGGGCAGATGGATGACACCGAGCAGGAATCTCCTGCTGAGTTGCCAGTCCAGGAGGCGGGACTTTGTTTGACAGCTCTTGGCTATTCGTATACGAGCCGCATCTCAGTGGGAGATTACTGCTCTGTGTCATCTGGTCGGCAGATCGTCCTGATTCCTCCCTGATGCATTGCTGGGCACTGATGAGGCTGCACTTATGGGCAATGATAGGCTGCATTGATGGGTACTGACATTCTGCACTGATGTCCAATGATACGCTGCACATATGGCCAATGGTATGCTGCACTGATGGGCAATGGTATGCTGCATTGATGGGTAATGATACGCTGCACTGATGGCTACTGATACCCTGCACTGATGGGCAATGGTATGCTGCACTGATGGGCAATGATAAGCTGCACTGATGGGCACTGATAGGCTAAACTGATGTGCACTGATATGCTACACTGATGGGCAATGATAGGCTGCACTGATGGGCAATGATAGGCTGTATTGATGGCCACTGATAGCTGCACTGATGGCCACTGATGAGGTGGCACTGATGGCCACTGATGAGGCTACACTGATAAGCTGCACTGATGGGTGCTGATGAGGCTGCACTGATGGGCACTGATGAGGCTGCACCAATGGGCACTAATAGGCTGCACTGATGGGCACTGGTATGCTTTATGTTAATATTGTTAAAGTTGTTGTTAATATTTATTTTTGGAACTTAATTCTGCATAAAACATTTAACAGTGTAATTTAATGAGATAATTTACGAGGGCGCGCTTAGGGGTTAAAAACAGATTAGAATTTGGTAATCAGACAATGGCAGCTTGATCCTTCTATTAAGCTTTTGTATCAGATTCTCAAAACTTTGCATGCCTGAGCTGTATATGATGACTAAGCCCCTCCCCTTCATGACATTGTCTTAAAGGTGCGGAGCATGGGCACTGATGGGGCTGCACTGATGGCCACTGATAGGCTAAACTTATGGGCAATGATAGGCTGCACTATAGGGGCAATGATGGGCTGCATTGATAGCCACTGGTATGCTGCACCGATGGCCACTGATGAGGCTGCACTGATAAGCTGCACTGATGGGCACTAATAAGGCTGCACTGATGGGCGCTAATGAGGCTGCACTGATGGACGCTGATGAGGCTGCACTGATGGGCGCTGATGAGGCTGCACTGATGGGCACTAATAGACTGCACTAATGGGCACTGATATGCTCTATGTTAATACTGTTAAAGTTGTTGTTATTATTTATTTTTAGAACTTAATTCTGCGTAAAACATTTATCAGTGTAATTTCATGAGATTATTTACGAGGGTGTGTTTAGGGGCAGACTTAGGGGCGGGGCAGGGTAGGGGTTAAAAACTGATTAGAAATTGCTAATCAGACAATGGCAGCTTGATCCTTCTATTAAGCTTTTGCATCATATTTCTCAAACCTTTGCATGCCTGGGCTTTATATGATGACTAAGCCCCAATCCTTCATTACGAAAAGGGGCGGGCATGGGTGACCTTAAAATCATGCCACCCCCCTGAAAATAGTTCTGCGGACACCCATGCCCCTAAAGCCCCCTTCATACTTTGTGTAGGGGAAACACATGTTCCTGCTCGCTTTTTTTTTTTTGCTTGTTTTTTTTTCACATTGAATAGGCTTCCATATGTGTGACAAACCCATCACAGAGGCTCTAGAACCTTTTAAGGCATGCAGCTTTGCCACATTACAAAACACAGGTCTGCTAATTGTATTTGGGGTGTCAATAACAATTAATGGCACGCCTGTTACCTCTGCACTTCGTCACACATCCAGGAAATGACAAATGAGAATACGGCCTAATGTCTAGCATACACTGCTATTTTTTTTTGTTCAACCCAGCGGGCTGAACGAAAAAAAAATGAGATCTCAGGTCAGAGCAGCTGTACTAACACACATCAGTACAGTGATGTCCCCTGCTGTTCTATTATGTTCTGACAGGGGGACGCCCCCCCACCCCCCCCCTTCACCAGAACACTCCGGTCAGCGCTCCCAGACATTGGAAAATGGTCGGCAGACCTTTTTTGGTCATGCCCCTTCAAAAGCTGACTGTCAGACAGGGCTGTATACATTTTTAACACAGGCTGAAGAGTTTGATAGTCAGCACCGCCTGTCAAACTTCTCATTGAGTTCAATGGGGCCGCTCTGCACCTTGAAGCCAAATACTTCGCTCACAGTTGCAATGCGGTCTCTCAATGTAAAATTGCCATTCCGCAATTTAACCACTTCAACGCCAGGCCTATTTTTTGGACTTGGTGCTTACAAGATAACACCATTTTTTTTTTTGCTATAAAATTACTTAAACCCCCCAAACATTATATATATATTTTTTCTAGCACCCTAGAGAATAAAATGGTGGCCATTGCAAAATTTTATGTTGCACCGCGGCCTTACAAGCATGATTTTTTTAAAAAAAATTTACTTATTCGAGTGAAAAAATAAAACAACAGTAAAGTTTCCCAATTTTTTTCCATATTGTGAAAGATAATGTTACGCAGAGTAAATTGATACCCAACATGTCATGCTTTGAAATTGCGCCCGCTCCCAGAATGGCAACAAACTTTGTAACCTAAAAATCTCCATTGGCGACATTTAAACATTTCTACAGGTTACCAGTTTTGAGTTACAGAGTAGTTCTAGTGTTAAATTATTGCTCTTGCTCTAACGATCACGGCGATACTTCACATGTGTGGTTTGAACACCGTTTTCACATGCGGGCGCGACTTACGCATTAGTTCGCTTCTGTGCGTGAGCCTGCAAGGACGGGGTGCTTTAAATTTTTTATTTTTTATTTTTTTATTTTACTTTTTTTTAAAAATTGTACACCCTTCTTTTAAAGAAAAATATTGGATCACTTTTATTCCTATTACAAGAAATGTAAACATTCCTTGTAATAGAAAAAAGCATTCCAGGAACACTTAAATATGAGATCTGGGGTCAAAAGGGCCCCACATCTCATATTTACAGTTAAATACAAAAAAAAAAAAAAAAAAGACAGTTAAAAAAAAAATGTCCCCTTTAAGACCGTTGGGTGGAAGCGACGTGTGACATCCACCCTGCAATGTTATAGAGCCGAGTGGGTGGCATCTTCCGCTTACTCGGTTTCCTGCGCAGGGGGGGACGGACCCGATCATCTCCGCCGCTGCCGACTGTCCGGTAAGTGGCGGAGATGACGGGAAAATGGCGGGTGGGGGCAAATCCGCCGCTAAGACCACTTTTATCTGACGCAGAATCGCCTGCTCTAAATAACGGTATCTGAATGGTGCCTTTAGCTGAAGGCACCATTCAGATATCACCACTCAAACTCAAGGACGTCATATGATGTCCGGCGGTATTGAAGTGGTTAAAAAAGTAAAATAAAACAACAGGTGTCAGGAAGCGGCAGTACTAAGGCTATAATTTCTGCCATAGCTGCAAAGCATACTATTGAAACCATAGTATTTAATCAGTTGCCGACCACCCGCCATGGATTGATAGCGGCAACATGGCTCGATATCGCCATCACCTGACGGCGGCTGCGAGATCACGGAACGTGAGCGTGCGCGCCGCCGGAGGCGTGCTCGCGAGCCTACTATGTAGGGGGGGAGCCAGGGAGTGGGTAGGGGGGACTTGATGTCCGATCGCTCCCCCGCAGTGAAAGAAAGGGATCCATGTGTGTAAACACACGGATCTCCGTTTTGACAGGGGAGAAGGAGAGTGATCTTATGCTTCCTGTATATGGGAGCTGCAATCACTCTCCTCCCTTTTTTTTTACACAAAATTGTCACAACAACAAGTTATTTCTCACACACCGCATATACATACTTCCAATGACACCCCAAAATACATTCTGTTACTCCTCCTGAGTACGGCGATACCACATGTGTGAGACTTTTACACAGTCTGGCCATATACCGAGGCTAAACATTGAAGTAGCACTTTTAAGCGTTCTACGAGCATAAATTACACATCTCATTTCTCAACCACCTATTACACTTTTGAAGGCCCTGGAGCACCAGCACAATGGAATTGCCCACAAAATGACCTCATTTTGGAAAGCTAACACCCCAACATATAATCTATGAGGCATAATGAGTCTTTTGAACGGTTCATTTTTTTTCCAGAAGTTTTTGGAAAATGTGGGAAAAAAATGAAAACGCATTTTTTTTACACAAAGTTGTCCATATATAAGATATTTCCAACACATAGCATGTACATAGCTAAAATGACACCCCAAAATACATTCTGCTACTCCTCCTGAGTATGGCGATACCACATGTGTGAGACTTTTACACAGCCTGGCCACATACCGAGGCTTAACATTGCAGTAGCACCTTTAGGCGTTCTACGAGCATAAATTACACATCTCATTTCTCAACTACCTATTACCATTATGAAGGCCCTGGAGCACCGGGACAATGGAATTGCCCACAAAATGACCCCATTTTGGAAAGCTAATACCCCAATGTATAATCTATGAGGCATAATGAGTCTTTGGAACGGTTCATTTTTTTCCAGAGGTTTTTGGAAAATGTGGAAAAAACATGAAAACACATTTTTTTTACACAAAGTTGTCCATATATAAGATATTTCCAACACATAGCATGTACATAGCAAACATGACACCCCAAAATACATTCTGCTACTCCTCCTGAGTATGGCGATACCACATGTGTGAGACTTTTACACAGCTTGGCCACATACCGAGGCTTAACATTGAAGTAGCACCGTTAGGCATTCTACGAGCATAAATTACACATCTCATTTCTCAACCACCTATTACACTTTTGAAGGCCTGGAGCACCAGGACAATGGAATTGCCCACAAAATGACCCCATTTTGGAAAGCTAACACCCCAACATATAATCTATGAAGCATAATGAGTTTTTTGAACGGTTCATTTTTTTCCAGAAGTTTTTGGAAAATGTGGAAAAAAAATGAAAACGCATTTTTTTTTACACAAAGTTGTCCATTTATAAGTTATTTCCAACACATAGCATGTACATAGCAAAAACGGCACCCCAAAATACATTCTGCTACTTCTCCTGAGTATGGCGATACCACATGTGTGAGAGTTTTACACAGTCTGGCCATATACCGAGGCTCAACATTGAAGTAGCACCTTTAAGCGTTCTACGAGCATAAATTACACATCTCATTTCTCAACCACCTATTACACTTTTGAAGGCCCTGGAGCACCAGGACAATGGAATTGCCCACAAAATGACCCCATTTTGGAAAGCTAACACCCCAACGTATAATCTATGAGGCATAACGAGTCTTTTGAACGTGTCATTTTTTTTCAGAAGTTTTTGAAAAAAGTGGGGAAAAAATGAAAACGCATTTTTTTTACACAAAGTTGTCCATTTATAAGATATTTCCAACACATAGCATGGACATAGCAAAAATGACACCCCAAAATACATTCTGCTACTCCTCCTGAGTATGGCAATACCACATGTGTGAGACTTTTACACAGCCTGGCCACATACCGAGGCTTAACATTGAAGTAGCACCGTTAGGCATTCTACGAGCATAAATTACACATCTCATTTCTCAACCACCTATTACACTTTTGAAGGTCCTGGAGCACCAGGACAATGGAATTGCCCACAAAATGACCCCATTTTGGAAAGCTAACACCCCAACATATAATCTATGAAGCATAATGAGTTTTTTCAACGGTTCATTTTTTTCCAGAAGTTTTTGGAAAATGTGGAAAAAAAATGAAAACGCATTTTTTTTTACACAAAGTTGTCCATTTATAAGTTATTTCCAACACATAGCATGTACATAGCTAAAATGACACCCCAAAATACATTCTGCTACTCCTCCTGAGTATGGCGATACCACATGTGTGAGACTTTTACACAGTCTGGTCACATACCGAGGCTTAACATTGAAGTAGCACCGTTAGGCGTTCTACGAGCATAAATTACACATCTCATTTCTCAACCACCTATTACATTTTTGAAGGTCCTGGAGCACCAGGACAATGGAATTGCCCACAAAATGACCCCATTTTGGAAAGATAACACCCCAATGTATAATCTATGAGGCATAATGAGTCTTTTGAACATGTCATTTTTTTTCTGAAGTTTTTGGAAAATGCGGAAAAAAAATGAAAACGCATTTTTTTTACACAAAGTTGTCCATTTATATGATATTTCCAACACATAGCATGTACATAGCAAAAATGACACCCCAAAATACATTCTGCTAATCCTCCTGAGTATGGCGATACCACATCACATTGTTGAAGGCCCTTCATATTTATAACACATAGCATGTACAGTACATACAAATTACAAACCAAAATACATTCTACTGAGCAAAGGGTAAGAAAAGATTACCTGCGGTTTTACTAGTGCAGTGGTCAACAGAGGACAGCATCGTTCCAGGCAGCAGACAGGAACGTGGACAAGCACAGCAAAACAGGCAGCCTCAGGAATACGGTCCATAGTAGCCAGTAGAGATATTGGCAGCACAGTCAAAGCATTGGTCCAGGTAGCAGGCAGGGATGTGGTCAGCAGCAGCAAAATGTTTGTCCATGCAGCAGGCAGGAATACTGTCCATAGCACAGGCAGCAGGCAGAGTACAGCCAAAAGCATTGGGTCCAGGCAGCAGGCACATGGTCCATAAAAAGTCCTGGTTCAATGCAGGCAGAGATATTGTCAGTACAGCCAAAGTATCTGTCCAGGCAGCAGGCAGGACCATCAAGTTTAGGGCCTCGGTCAAGAAAGAATGGGGGCAGGGGTAGAGGCTTCTCCCACCCAAATCGCTTTGAAGCCTCTGGTCACCAGACCCTGTTCTGGGAATTAAAAAACAAAGAGAAAACCAATAACTGGTTTTCTCAAGTCAGAACATCATTCTGGAGCCCCTGACATATGTGAGACCCCTGTGTAGCCGGTGAAAGATCAGTCCAAGGGGGCAGGCAAAAACATGGTCAACAGGCCGAGGTCAGTGCAGGTAAAAGGCAGAAATAGACGGTAGGCAGAGGCATAGTCGATACAATCCAGGATCAGTTCACTTGAAAGGCAGAAATATGGCGGATAAACAATGCAGACGGCAGGCAGAGGCATAGTCCATAAACAGGCCAGGGTCAGTTCACATGGAAGGCAGTGGTATGGTTGGTCCAGGGAAATAATCAGCACAGGAATTGGAAATTGGGAAATGGCATTTGAAATATTACTGAAATACTAATAATTTACAAGTGTATGATAGGGTTTGAAGCATTGTCCAATGCAAAGGCCAGGATTGGAGGGACATTGGGGACAATTGAAACTGGTGTCTTTCCTAATTCCTCTTTTGCTGCACACCCGACATTTTTTTTTGGAGTCTTCTTCTGGTTGTTGATGGGGGAATATGTTCAGGAAAATGGCGCTCATGCAGTCTGCTGAGACAATCGGTGCGGATTTCTGGGGGGGATCCTTGTGGATATATCAGGGCAGTAATGATGTCTTGAATAAAATTTAGGAAGGGGTTGGGTCGTTCTGTTGATTTCCGGTAGGTGACGTAAGCATTGTACATGGCCATGTGAAAAATGTAAACCGCAACTTTTTTGTACCAGAAGAGGGATTTTCTAGTTGGTAGATAGGGCTGCAACATTTGGTCATTTAAATCCACCCCCCCCCCCATGAATTTAATATACTCGTGGATACAATTTGGTTTTTCAACGGGACCCTGTCTTCTTAGAAGTTCCACTGAGGTGGCATCGTGGATTGTGGACATGATGTACACGTCTTTTTTATCCCTCCACTTCACAGCCAATACTTCCTCGTTCCTGAGGCTTGCCGATTC
>BLSH010135249.1:1481716-1492529 GCA_018402905.1 Glandirana rugosa
GAAGACTTCGCGACGAGACACGTAGGTATTCTGGACGGGGGGAGGGGTGAGAGGGGAGTAACCGAGCGAACGACGCTAATTTTTGTCACCCTCGGTTATCCGAGGGCGACGACAAATCGGTTACTCGTCCCTCTCAGGGACCCTCTCTGGGTTAGTCCTGCCCCCCAAAACATCCCCTGACGTTCTACCGGAGAACGGAGGACTGATACCCAGAACCGAAAACTCCATCGTGATGAGAAACCCCCCACACACGGACCTCCTGGGAACCTCACCAGAACAAAGTCTAAGTCCCAGGTACAGAGGCGTTTTGTGTGTCTAAACCACAGAAACACGGGTTTCGTCGTTACGGAAATTATACCATGGGAGAAAGACACCTTAGTAACCAGATTATAGTAGTCATACAGTCTAAAGCAGTCATTGCTGCTTTGGGCACAAAGACACCAAATCTGTGTGTTTTGCGGAGACATGGACCCTGAATCTGAAACAAGACCACTCCAAGGGTCCTCCAGGCACACACCCCCCAAAGAGTAGTGCTACCTCAAAAGCCAAGACCCATAGTCAGGAGGCAAGAGGCCATCTTGCAGTCCCCTACAAAACCCCCCGTCCTGATTGGGTCTCTCCCAGGGACTCTCCCTGCTCATTGGCTAAACAGCAGCGGGAGCCTATTGGCTCCCACTGTTTTTAATCGCAGCAAGCGAGCCAATGAGGGGAGAGTGGGGAGGGGGGCAGGTCTTATGGATGCACAGAGCAGCGCTTCAGAAGAGAGTACACAGCAGTGTCCCCAGGACACCCCCAGCTAAGTAGGACATGTATTTGTTTTTTTTGTTTTTTAAACAAAGCTTTAAAATCACTTTAAAACCAAAAGCAAACATTTATTGTAGTGCAGCTTTCCGATTTTTAGATGTCATGGCTGCATTAGTTTATTTTCTTAGGCTTTCTTTCTTGTAATTTCATCTGGTGATCCAGCCAGCAAGTCTGTTTTTTTCACAGCACAAACTCCCCAGAAGAATGTATCAGTTTACATGAATGAGACGAACCACTTAACACTGATAATACATTTACCCCCCCCTCCCCTCCTACCCCAACTGACAATGCTGCTGTCTGCTGTGCCTCCTGTGCTCCTTCCTACAGAGTTGTGTCTCACTAATACAGGAGATGTCTTACTGGCCAGATCACCGGGTGAAAACAGAGAGGAAAAAAGCCTAAAAAAAGATAACAAAATCAACTACTACATCTAATGATCAGTAAACTGCAATATATTACATTTTGACTTGGGGTTTAACAATGTTTTAAATCTGCAGCTTTCTATATAATCGCTTCTGGTGATCCTGCCATGAAGGTCCTAGATCTGGAACTTCCTGTTAGGTGGTGACAACCTTCTATCTTTGTCACGCAACTGTGCTCCTAGGTTGTCACCCTGTCTTATGGACTTCTGATAGAGACATCAAGTAGCTGTTTTGACACACATTATGCAGGCATGGTCCACTCTTGTCACCATCAAAAAAACTGGCCCTGAGTAGGGTGAAAGCATGGTTCTGGCTGAACCCAAATTCTGACTGAACTTTGCTTGTTTTACAGGTGTGGTCAAGTTGTACCACCAGTTTCAGGGCGAAGTGATACATTTAGCGGCGCTATTGCTACTGATACTAAATGTGACAGCTACCCCTCACTGGTCCTGGTTGTTAGGAAGACAGTAGCCGCCAGCATCCTGGCAACTATGACGTCCTTGAAACTTTCTTTCCCCTTGCCCATGTCCATCCTCTACATGCCAGAGTGGTATGAGAGCTATTTCAATATGTTTTGGTTAGAGCAGTGGTTCTCAGCTCCGGTCCTCGGGCCCCCCCAACAGGCCAGATTTTAAGTATTACCTTGGGGAGATGCAGACTAGAATACTGCAATCACTGAGCAGTAAAATTCTATCACCTGTGATGTATTTCAGTTATCCTGCAAACCTGGCCTGTTGGGGGGGCCCGAGGACCGGAGTTGAGAACCACTGGGTTAGAGTGACATGTGAGCACAGTGTTATTTGTTGTTATGAACTATGACGTCCCACCCAGCCGATTTCAGCTGTCAGCCTGGGATTCTTGGCTGATAGCTGAATGCAATCAAATGGACTGGATTGCGTAAAATAATAAACAAAGTGTGCCCCCTCTTCCCCAAATTCTTATCTAACCCTTCAGATGTGGTATAGATTTTAAGGAGGACACCCTACACACACAACACTTGTGTTTGTGTCTTCCCCAATTTCTATACCAGACCTTTCGATCTGTCATTTACTGGCAATTTAAATTACATTTCTCTTCTTTGTAAATGTCAGCTGTGCTGTATTAGGTTGTATAATATGTGCAGGTGAACCACTACACTGGCAAAGGTAAGGGCATCTCCCAGGCATGTTATTCAAAAGAATTTAGCATTGTTTAATGTTTCGCTTATAGCCGGCTTCCAGCTGTTAAAGTCCCCTACCCCACCTACAGTACATTGGGCAGTCTTTGTAAAATCCTCTTCTCATGCTGGCTGTGCTGTGTCTCTGTGTGAGGCTTCTCCCCCCATTTCAATCAATGAGTAGAAGAGCTAGCCAAGCAATCTCATGGACTGTAATGCAGAGCACTTGAGATCATTGGAGATGTAGTCCAAAACAGCATCTCTATAATGCAGGAACTGATTTTGTGAACTACAAATTCAGATAGACTTTGAG
This sequence comes from Glandirana rugosa, assembly GCA_018402905.1. Taxonomy (NCBI): domain Eukaryota; kingdom Metazoa; phylum Chordata; class Amphibia; order Anura; family Ranidae; genus Glandirana; species Glandirana rugosa. The sequence goes on from BLSH010135249.1 coordinate 1,484,412, forward strand.
ACTCAGGATGAGCAGTAGGAGGAGGGTGAAGGATGCTGAGACATGTAGTCCTTTAGAGATACATTTACACTGTGTGGGATGGCTACAGAGCTTCACCTCCGAATAGACTTGGGGACTCAAGGAGGAGACAAGGGGATTCTCTTTACGGTCTGCCAAAAAAAGTTTGGGACTTGACCCTACGGCACACACCCACCAGTACAGCCTACTCATTTGCATCCGCAGCCCTACAGAGCTGGTTCAGCAGTCATCATCGGCCACTGGAGCCATATAGAGCGGCTTTGCCAGCGCTCAAATCATTGATCCACGAAGGGCCCCACCACCGCTGTTATCCTTAGCTGAAGCACAGGATTGGTGAGAGGGTTGCCAAAGCACCAAAGCAAGTAGGACTCTAGCTAACAGTTTGCCATACGGTTCCTTAGACACTACCATACTCTGGGCTTTTTTTCCTCATCCCCCCCGGGTGAGGGAAAAGCAGGCTACATCAGATGAGTGTGGCAAATTGGATGAGTGGGAGGGTCTTAAAGTAACACACAGAGTAAGGGACAATGCAGAGAATGCAGGGGTCAGAAGTGCATAATGCACAGAATGCAGGGGTCAGCTGTAAGTAATGCAGAGAGTGCAAGGGTCAGAAGAAGGTAATGCAGAATGCAGAGGGTCAAGAGTAAGTAATGCAGAGAGCTCAGAGGTCAGGAGTAAGTATTGCAGAGAGTGCAGGGATCAGGAGTAAGTAATGCAGAGAGTGCAGGGGTCAGAAGAAGGTAATGCAGAATGCAGAGGGTCAGGAGTAAGTAATGCAGAGAGTTCAGAGGTCAGGAGTAAGTAATGCAGACTGCAGCGAGTTCAGAGGTCAGGAGTAAGTAATGCAGACTACAGAGAGTTCAGAGGTCAGGAGTAAGTGATGCTCAGATTACTGTACAGAATACAGCCAAAAAAGTACCCCCTCCAGTCAGTATAAACCCCTGTTCTCAACACTATATCCAACCCCCTTTACAGCTCTAAGGCCTCATTCACACACAGGGTTATTTGATCTGTGCCCTGTGCTAGGCTGTTTTTTTGCACAGGTGTTCCGTGCATTCCCATAAAGGTAGTACCATTGATGTCTGCATGGACACAGCCGCTGTGTTCCAATATGACATCTATATGGGTGCATGTCCCTGAACTCACCTTGGGTGCTTTGGGGCTGTACACCCACACCGATATCAGATTGGGAGCAGTGGTTGTGTCTGTGCAGTCCTTTTGTCCCAGTAGATAACAATGGAACTGCCAGCACGGGGATACACAGAACACCTGTACATCCACGTGCCAGTAAAACATTGCCCTGCACAGGGCACAGATGTAATTGCCCAGTGTGAATCTTCCAGTCCATCCCCTCTGTAGAAACCATTTCCTCCCAGCCTCCTGTAAAATAAAGTTTTTTACCCAGCTAATTCTTTCTTTTAGATCTAGAAGAAACAGCTGAGCCACATACACTAAGTCATAGGGCAAAGTCTTACTGTACATAAGGCTGTATCTTGCTCTCCTGCTCTTCTACTGTGTGGAAAGCTGGCCTTTTATTTCTGATGCCACAACAGAGGTTGCATTCGTTATTCTCAAAATGTAGCTGTGCAGACTAGAGGGGAGAAGAGAGGAGGGCACCTGCAGAGTGCTTTGCCTGTTGCTGCTTGCTGACCATTGGTGGGCGGAACTTGAGCAGAAGTAGTGTGATGTCAGCTCACTCTGCCTCTCCTGCTCCACCTGCCGAAGCCAGTCGCGTACAGAGAGCATTTTGTGAAACTAGCCAGTCAAAAGAAACTCTGAGCATGATGGCACCTCTTGGATTGGGGTACCACCAGGAAGAGGAAGCTTAGTTGGAAAAGAAAGACCCAAGCTCCTGCCTCAAAACCAAACAAACGTTCAGGAAAGAGAAAGCTCTTACATGCTCTACTCAAACAGGAGGGGCTCCCCAGAGGATGGGGATGAGAAAGATGCTGGGCAGTCAAAGAGAACTACACCCCAAGCCTCTCCCATCCCAGCAATGCCATATATTTAATGTATAATGCAGGCGCAGCTTGAGATGCACAAAGCCATCATGCAAGTAGTGGAGACCCAGGCAAACCTGCAGAAGTCTCGTTCAGATATCCAACAGGCAATGGTAGACTTGGCCGCAGGAAAGAAGGTGCCTGAAGAAGTTAGGCCAAGTTTCACTTCAACCTCATCTGGGAGAAGATTCTATGGATGCGGGGAATTGGGACACTTCAAAGCGCAATGTCCCAACAGGGAGAATGTGGCTGAGCTTACAGCGGAAGTTGTGAAAGTGTTAAAAAAGTTGTTCCTCTGGTATCATGAGGGGAAAGTCAGGGGGCCGCAGTGAAGAAACAAACTGGGAACCCATAGCCTGAAAGCTCCAATACTAGAGAAACTCAAACATTAGTGTTGGAGATTGAGAAGCCAGTCCCAGACTGCCCACTAGGGACGCAGTCAAATTCTTGCAAAGTGCCCTTGGGTGAACAGACATGGGAGGTCAATGCATAAAATTCTGCTGGGCTCAAGAAAAGGACTCAGCAGAGACAAATACGAGGCAAGAAAAATGTGCAGGTGCAGACTAAAGAACATCACTGAATCTCCAATCAGACTGAAACCCCGGATGCTACTTGGGCAGATGAATGCAGCAACCCTGGTCGGAGCAGCCGGTATAGTGGGGGGAGACTCAAGAGGAGTGGATGAAGATGGATTCTTCCCTCATGACTCTCCATTGTTCACAGAATGGAAGGAAAGGGTTAAGGAGAGACTCGCAGTGGAATGAGCTGTTTTCAAAGAGTGGCTATGATGTGGGCTGTGCTAAGAGTGCTCAACATAGAATTTGACTCAGCGAAGATAAACCCTTCAGGGAGAGAGCCCGTAGAATTCCTTTGAGCGACCTGGAGACTCTTCAAGAAAAACTGGCAGAGCTAAAGCGGACAGGTGTTATTAGAGAACCTCAAAGTCCGTATGTTACCCCTATAGTTGTAGTGAGGAAGAAAAATGGAACCCTCCGCATGTGTATCGACTATCGTACCCTCAATCTGAGGACAATCCCAGACCAATACACCACTGCACGAATTGAAGATGCCCTTCAAAGTCTGTCAAGAGCTAAATGGTTCAGTGTGCTAGACCTGAAGAATGGGTATTACCAAATACCCATACACCTCAAAGATTGGGAAAAGACCGCCTTCATTTGCCCTGTGGGATTTTTCAAATTCAATAGGATGCCACAGGGTTTGTCAGGAGCTCCAGCCATCTTCCAGCGTTTGATGGAGCAGAGAGGGGGAGGCATGAACTTGATTGAGGTTTTGGTGTACTTAGACGATATCATCGTATTTGGGAGAACAAAGAAGAACATGAAGAGAGACTTGAGAAGGTGTTGCAGAGGTTACATGTGGAAGGGTTGAACTTGTCCCTTGAAAAATGCCAGTTTTACCAATCCTCTGTCACATACTTAGGACATGTCGTCTCTGCTGAAGGAGTCGCTACTGACCCCAAGAAGATTGAGGCTGTTGCCACTTGGCCCAGACCCAGGAATGTTACATGAACTGAGATCTTTCCTGGGGATTTGTTCATACTATCAAAGATTCGTAGAAGGGTTCACAGAGAGCTAGTACTAAGATCACTGCATGATGAGCTTGGCCATCTAGGCCTAGAAAGAACTTTCAAATTGGTCAGAGACCAATTTTATTGGCCCTGTATGTGAGATGAAGCAGAAAGCTACTGCCATTCTTGTCTATGGTGCTTACAACGAAAGACTTTGCCAAAGCAAGCTGCCCCCATGGGCCACCTTCAGAGCTAAGTACCAATGGAGTTGGTGTGCATTGACTTCATGTGTCTGCAGCCTGACTCTAGTGGGCAAGGGAATGTCCTGGTGATAACTGACCACTTCATCCAATATGCTCAAGCGTTCCCGACTAAAAACCAACAAGCTGCTACCGTGGCGAAAGTCCTGGTCGAAAAGTTTTTTTGTGCACTGTGGCCTACCCCATCTAATACACTCAGAGCAGGGCAGAGACTTTCAGAACAAGGAGCTACTAAAGCTGTTAGGGATATAAAAGTCAAGAACTACGCCATATCACCCCACGGGGATCACCAACCCAAACTATTTAATCGGACCCTCCTGAACATGCTTGGCACCCTCTGAAGTGATAAGAAGCAACAGTGGAGTCAATACATTGCTGCAATGGTGCATGCATACAACAGTACTGAAAATTACGCTACTGGTTATTCACCATACCTACATAGGAACTTCTCTGGATTCTCTAGGTCAGTGGGTATATTGTATCAATACCTTGACCACATTGCACTTCCTGTTCTGGAAATCTGACCGAGCACAGGAGCTACTGCGGCGGCTCATATCAATAACTTTTAAAGATACCTACATATATTGAACTTTTCTAGAGAGCTCTGTTAATTAAAAGTATACCCTTGGTCAAGTGGCAAAGGTAGGTAGAGAGATGTGAAATACTGCAGCAGGTCACTTCCGGCTTCCGACATTTAGCCAGGAACCATAAGTGATGTCAGAGCCTGTGGTTAAAACGATAGCCATAAGGAGACATATAAAGGAATAATCTCAAAGAGAAGCGTGAATAGCACACCTTGGATGTCATTTTGAGAAACACAAGTAATTTCAGCCACTTCCTGCGTACAGTGTCACAATCATTGAACCTCTGGTGTCAAATCTTCTATAAATTTGGAGAGGCATGGGCAGCAGGACACCCCAGATGATGTCTATATGAGACGAAACGCGCCAGCTCTGCTGTCCTATGCCATTGTATGTGATGTGCCTATTGATGCTCGTTTTTATCTGCTGAAATGTGAGTGTAACTCTTTTTAGTTTTTTAATAAATATGGCTATTTTACGGAATTACGCTATGTTGGAATTTCCTTTTGTTCCTTTACTTCACATGATGGTCCATTTATGAGGTCTTGATGCCATTATTTGGATCTTTACATTTGCACTTCAATATTTGGCACTGTAGCCTTAACACTGATTTTTATATTCCTCTTTATGCTTGCATTTTATTATATGGCTTTATAGCCCAGAGGACTTCTCACTGTACACTACCTAATTTATATGCATGCATGAGATTGTTAACGATTGTTCATGTATGGTATTTTGTTGTTATGACTCACGTTTTTCTTCATTTGTTTATATCATAAGCGCAGGCACATTATTTTATGTATGCAGTCTTATCAAGACCTAAGGAGGCACTCCTATTGCCTTGATAGATATTTGAAACTGTATATGCCAAAATGTGGACTGCATTGTGATTTCCTGTTATTTTTGACCACCCATATTCTTAATATAACTTGTTATCGTACTTCAAGGTCTTGAGTCATATTTCAGGGTGACCCAGATGCACTTACCAAAAGTTGTCAATGTGAGCTTTTTGACGGGTATACCCAAGGTGTCAGAGATACAGAGGTCTTTGTAGAGGTCTAGGTAAGAACAGAGGACCCAATTCAACCAGCAGCTGCTGCGGGGGTAGCGCTACACCTTTATTTAAAAAAAAAAAAACATAAAAACGCAGACCTGAAAAAAAAAAACCCGCTGTCGCCGAACACAACTGTTCCTGTCCAGAGACACAGCTGAATGACAGGTAAACATAGGGGTAAGGGTTACCCGGTCCTGGTTGGCGGTGTTATGTTTTTTTTTTCTTAATAAAGGACTTGTCAAAAACTGTTGTTGTGTTTTTATTAACTCTGTGAGTACTTTTTGGTGAATGAGCAGGGGTGGGATATGGGGGCCCACAGATTTGTGGGAAAGAGGCCCTTGTCCCTATCAACATGGGGACAAGGTGCTTTGGGGGGTGCCCTCCCTGAACCAAAGCAACCCCCCATGTTAGCGGCATGTGGCCTGATATGGTTCCTGGTCTGCTTGAATAGTAAACTTACTGACAACTGATGAGTCATCAGTTTTTAAGGACACAGCGCCGGCTTGCGGGCCGCTCCTTAACATCCAGCTATTCTTCACACAGAATTCGGATTGGTCCATCATTTATCAATTGATCTGAATTCAAGTCATTTCAAAAATTTGGAATTCGTTAGACAATGAATACACAAACCGCAATTAAACTCTAATTAATTTCGAAACTAATCAACTAAACTAAATTAGCAACATAACGAATGAATCCGAAACGAAACTAAACACATTTTTTCTGTTCTGCACATGTCAGTAAACTGTTTAAATGAGTTTCATTAAAATGAACTAATTCCTGCAAACTAAATTGGTTAGACAAACTGTAAACTTAGCAATAAACTATACAGGGACAACAAGCAGAATAGGACAGTTGGAAGCAATCACAATAATGGCAACTGTAAGACCTATCTGTAAGCAAGAGGCTGTCATTAAGCTAAATATGAACTCCAATGTGGGCTTCAAAACATAGCAACCATTGTAAGTAGATACTGACGGATCCACTGGAATAGTAGCAACTATGATAGCGGTAGCTCTGAAACAGCAGGTCTCTGGAATGGTAAATCTGCAATACAGCAGATCTCTGGAACAGCAGGTGTCTGGAACGGTAAATCTGCGATACAGCAGATCTCTGGAACAGCAGGTGTCTGGAACGGTAAATCTGCGATACAGCAGATCTCTGGAACAGCAGGTCTTTGGAATGGCAAATCTGCAATATAGCAGATCTCTGGAACAGCAGGTCTTTGGAATGGTAAATCTGCAATATAGCAGATCTCTGGAACAGCAGGTCTCTGAAATGATAAATCTGCAATACAGCAGATCTCTAGAACAGCTGCCAGTAGGACACTATAGTAAACGCAGCAACAACATATGGTGACATCACAGACATGGAGTCATGGAGGGCAGAGTCCATGTCTGTGATGTCACCACGCACGCCACGTTTGTTTTACATGCGGATCGGTTCCCGGGGAACTTTTGATTGTTACATGCTGGATTGTTTAGTATCAATACATTTAAATCAACCGATTTACAGTTTTACACAATGAGGCATTCTTTATCTCCTTTCTAAGGGCGTTGAGTTGAGATCTAGCAATCCTTACCACCAGCCATGACACTACCCCTGTCAGAGGGAGAGGATTAGATCTTCTGGGCTTGTGAACGGCGCATTTTTGGACTTTTATAATCTAGAGTCTAGGTTTCCGGTAAGGAGGCATTTTATATCATTTATGATGGAGGTGCACCTGTGTGATCGGCACTTTTATTCACCTATATGGCGGCACAGTGGTGTAGTGGATAGCACTTTTGCCTGGCAGCAAAAGGGTCGCTGGTTCGAATCCCAACCACAAAACCACCTGCCTGGAGTTTGCATGTTCCCCTGTGCCTGAGTGGGTTTCTTCCGGGTACTCCGGTTTCCTCCCACATTCCAAAGACATGCTGATAGGTTAATTGGATCCTGTCTAAATTGGCCCTATTATATGTATGAATGTGAGTTAGGGACCTTAGATTGTAAGCTCCTTGAGAGAAGGGACTGATGTGAATGTACAATGTATATGTAAAGCGCTGCGTGAATTGACATTGCTATATAAGTACTTGAAATAAATAAAATAAAAATAAATGAATTTCACTCAAATTAGATACAAACCCAGAAAAGTCCAGTTCTTGAATTACTGTTTTTGCCACTGTGGAGAATAGCATGAACGGCTTCCCTTTATGGAATTTTTTTTACTATATTTCATGTTGAATGCACATTGCTGCAACTCTCTGTTTTTACTTCAAAAGACTAGAAAAACATCCTATGTACTGCAATTTGCTTCTGTGCCTTATTAAAGATTTAAAGCGGAACTTCACCCATAGGGGGAAGTTACGCCCTCCCCCCTTCTCCTTTACATTTGCCACAATTTTGCCATGGTGATCTGAACGGAAATTCAGCCCCCTCTCCTTCCCCGCAGCCTTCTGGAACACATCACATCACAATCATAAAGTGCAGTACTGCTCACACATAAGTGGTTGGAAGCCAGCTGTGAAGCCACAAGACTTAACTGCTGGTTTCTCTTAGTGAAGATGCCGGCGCCTGCACCCAAAGCCGTCTGAATTATCAGCTTGGGCAAGGACATCGCTAGATCCAGGGGCAGGTAACTATCTATGTATTAAAAGTCAGCAGCTACAGTATTAGTAGCTGCTGACCTTTAATTTTT
>BLSH010135249.1:1492539-1518441 GCA_018402905.1 Glandirana rugosa
TGAAATTGAAGAACATGGGTAAAAGGAAGGTCACTCGAGATTTCTTACCCTTGGTTAAAGTCGGGGAGGGGTCTTCTTCTCTTACTCTTGGGTCCTTTTCCTGGAGAAGAGAGATTGAGGACTGATCTCAACTCGCTTGGAGACCTTCAAGCCCAAGACGACCAGGCAGGTTTGAAGCCCTGTTTCAGGCCCAGGCCCAGGCCTGCCTTGGGCTTGCTAGCGTGCCTGTTGCTTGGGGTAACTTTAGTTACCCCTGGGCTTGAAAATACGTGTTTTTACCGACATTGTTTCAGGACCTTTCGGGATCCGTGCGATCGTTCGGGTTCCGTCCGGACCCGGACCCGGACTTTGTCCCGAAGTTTGGACGGACCAGCAGAACCCGAACTTCCAGAGGTTCGCTCAACTCTAGTCAGGAGTTAGAGAGAAGAGGTCCTTTTCCTGGGTTCTCATTCTCTTCTTCTGGGGAGGGGCTGAAATTGGTTCCCATTCTTTAGAGCTCACTGGAAGGAAAATGGGTACAAGAAGTTAAAGTGATTGTAAAGGCAGAAGGTTTTTTTTATCTTAATACATTCTATGCATTAAGATAAAAAGCCTTCTGTGTGCAGCAGCCCCCCCAATACTTACCTGAGCCCCGAAATTGTAATGACATGCCCCAGTCAAACAGGTGCAAAAAAATTGGGCCTTGGGAGTTGGTGGTGGCAGAACACTGTAAACCCTCACAGTTACTCTCATTGGAAGCAGGAACAGGCCCTGCAGTTCTAATATATTTTAAAAATTGTAATGACATAACTCATACCATATCTCCTTTTTGGGTAGGATAACTGCAGCTAAGATGACGATTCTGCCAGGCTTCTGTATTTATTTAGGTCCTTCCCCATCCTAATTACAAAGTCCTTTGTGACGACTTTCCAGAGAGACCTCAATAGATTTATTTGGGCAGGCTCCCCTCCAAGGTTCGCCCGGACAGTCGTATACACATCCACTAACTCAGGGGAACTAGGCGCACAAAATCTGTGGCATTATTATTTGGCCTCCAGATTCGCCCAGATAGCCCAATGGAACATACTTAACTCCAGAATCCCTTGGGTCCGATTTGAAGCGGAATCAATCCTCCCATATTCTCTTCCAGGTTTACTATGGAATAATGAAACAAACATGACAGAGGCCCTCCATTTAACTGTCACTGTGAACCAATCCCTCAAACTATGGTATAGATACAGGAAAAAACTATGGGCTGATCACGCAAGCACCACTTCTGATGTCCTTTATGGGCAATCCCTCTTTCCACATTGGTATCTCCAATCGCTCAGAGTGCGGATGGTGGATAGACACAGGGGTTACCGGTCTCCATAAATTACTCCAGAATGGAAGATTTATTTTGTTTCCCACTCTTCAAATGCTATATCAAGCTCCACACAGGGAAATATTCAATTTTTTACAAATAAAACACTTTTACTCCACACACTATAAGGTGCATCCTAGCTCTCCCCCCTCAGTGTTTGAAAATATTTGTCTAAAAGTCCCAAGAGGTAAGGCTCTTATCTTCATTATATATGTGTTTTTGAACACTCAAACACTGACGGGGATACAATTCTATAGAGAGAAATGGGAGACTGAGTGCTCCATGGCACACGGATCCCTGAACTGGACAGCGTGCATTGACAACCTTAAGAAGAGCACTAGATCTCTAAGTGTTAGGGAGACAGCCCTGAAACTTCACATGCGGTGGTATTACACACCCATCAGGCTACACTCCATATTCCCTGCAGTCTCTCCACTTTGTTTCAGAGGATGTGAGGAGATGGGATCCCTTTTTCCATGTTTTCTGGAGCTGCTCACATGTCACCCCTTGTTATGAAAAGACTGGCCATTTTCTGCACTTTTCTTCTGTGTTGTTCCTGCCTCTGTGATCTGACCCGGCTTGACCTGCTATCTATCTGCCTGCACCGACCCCGGCTATCCACGACCATCCATTTGCCTGACCCCTCTGTAGTTTGCCGCCAGTTGCCAACCCAGCCTGCACGACCACCCATCTGCCTGCATGTCTATCTGGAGCCACACATCACCACCAGTGACTATCCATCCCTTGTGCCATCCCGCACTCCAGGACTTCCTGTCTATACTATCAGGGGTCCCTGAATCGGGTGTGTAAGAGCGGTTGTTCCCTGCATAAGACAGACTCCATCACCAGGACCGTGACAGTAATGGACAGCCATGTCCGATTCTGCACAGGGAACACCCTCTGCCATGGACGAACTGTGCGTCCACTTGGCTGGGCTCACACAAGCCGTAAAGAACTTGCAGGACGGCTATACCCGGCTGGAGGAGTAAGTGCGTGAACTCTCCACACCATCTGCATCCGGAAGCGGAGCTGCAGCAGGTCGCACCATTGTGGCACTGCCATCTGAGCCTAAAGTTCCCTTACCTGATAAGTTTGTGGGGGATCGGAGCAAGTTCCGGGCCTTTCGCAGCTCCTGCGAGTTGTATTTTGGCCTACAGCCACACACCTTCTCCTTTGAAGCCACCAAGGTGGGCCTGGTGATCTCCCTGCTGCAAGGAGGACCCCAGACATGGGCACATCGACTCTGGGAACAACGTGTACCCGAAGTGGTTACCCTGCAGGATTTCTTTAATGCCATGGCCCGATTGTACCAGGACCCTCACCTTGTAGCCACCACCAAGACCACCTAGCATGCCCTGCAGCAGGTCAAGCACACCGCGCAGGACTATGTGGCAGAGTTCCGGTGTTGAAGTGCTGACACCCCCTGGAATGACACAGCACTCTGCTACCAGTTCCGCCTAGGACTATCTGAGCCACTGAAGGATGAGCTTGCCCATGTCAGGGTGCCTGGCACCCTGGAAGCCTTAATTAACCTGGCTATTCAAATAGACCGTAGGCTCAGGGAACGCCGAGCCGAACGTGCTGCAGGCACTTCCGCGGGACCCCGCCTAACCTGGATGATGCCCCAGGTTCCCAGCCATGTGGCTCCCATACCAGCGCCACCCGCACCAACGGAAGGGCCTGAACCCATGCAGATTGGCCTCCTGCACCCGTCCCTCACCCCAGAGGATAGACAGAGACACCAGGCGCTCAGCTTGTGCCTGTACTGCGGTGAACACGGACACATGGTGAGGTCCTGCCCTGCCAAAGCCGGTAAGTGGCGCCACCAGGCTAACTGGGAGACCACATCTGCCAATCACCATATGTCTCACCTGACTCTCCTTATCTCTTTACAGTTTACAGGGAGCGTCCAAGTTCCAGCGATTATTGATTCAGGGGCGTGTAGTTGCTTTGTGGACCAGGCCTTTGCTACACTACACCAGGTGCCCCTGCGTCCCAAAGCTCACAAGATGACCATCCGCTTGCCCGACAGGACGGACATCAAATCAGGCCAAGTGACAATGGAGACCCAGCCAATTCCCATATCCAAAGGGCACCAGGAGCGCCTGATTCTTGACGTCATAGGGTCACCCCTGTTCCCCATCATCCTGGGGCTGCCTTGGCTCCAGGTGCAAAGTCTCAGCATAAACTGGTCCTCTGGACTTATCCAATTCCCATCTCCCTACTGTGGCCAAAACTGCTTCCCTCCCGGAACGTTGGCCCTTCTCCTCTCAGTTTTGACTCTGAACTAGATCCAGAAACCCGCAAAGCGGTGCCTCCAGTGTACCACGAATACCTGGATGTTTTCAGCAAGAAGGGGGCAGACCAACTTCCTCCGCACAGACCTTATGACTACCCCATAGAGTTGCTGCTGGGCACAGAGATCCCTTTCGGCCGCATCTATCCGCTATCTGAACCTGAGTTAGCAGCTCTCAAGGCATATTTGGATGAAAACTTGGCCAAAGGGTTCATCAGACCATCTACCTCTCCCGCTGGGGCTGGTATTTTCTTTGTCGAAAAGAAAGATCACTCCCTCCATCCCTGCATAGACTATCGTGAGCTGAATTGTTTTATGTTCAAAAACCACTATCCTCTCCCGCTTGTTCTGGAGCTCTTTCAAAGGCTTGGGTCAGCCACCGTGTTTACTAAACTTGATCTTAGAGGGGCATACAACTTAATCCGCATCAGAGAGGGAGATGAGTGGAAGACCGCCTTTCAGACTCGGTTCGGTCATTACGAGTGCCTCGTTATGCCCTTCGGGCTCTGCAATGCCCCTGCTACGTTTCAGCATCTAGTCAATGATATATTCCGGGATTACTTGGATATTTTCATCATAATATATCTGGACAATATCCTAATTTTCTCTCCTTCCCTGGAAGAGCATCGGAAACATGTGGGCTGTGTCCTTAACCACTTGCGGCAGCATAGACTGTATGCAAAGGCTGAGAAATGCGCCTTTGAGCGCCCTACCATCCAGTTCCTAGGGCTGATTTTGTTGGTCTCAGGGGTCACCATGGATCCGCAGAAAGGTACCGCTATCCTGGACTGGCCGGCACCGGTGGAAAAAAGGGGTCCAACGGTTTGTTGGATTTTCCTGCTTGGACTTTGATCATTCTTTGCCTGACCCTTCTGTGCCTTGTTTGCCCGCCAGTTGCTGACCCAGCCTGCACGACCACCCATCTGCCTGCATGTCTATCTGAAGCCTCACATCACCACCAGTGACCATCCAGCCCTCGTGCCATCCTGCACTCCCGGACTTCTTGTCTATACTATCAGGGGTCCCGAATCGGGTGTGTAAGAGCGGTGGTTCCCTGCATAAGACAGACTCCATCATCAGGACCGTGACACCCCTATTTGGAAGAAACTCAATTCTTTAGTGGATAGAATGGCTGAGAGACAGATTACTTTAACTCCTTCACAGTGTCTTTTATTCGCTTCTATCTCGGAAATCAGATAGATGGAAATGCGGTTGACTCACATAATATGTGTAGCTATCCAATGGGTAATTGCCCTGGACTGGAAACGTAGAGATTTCTATTGCTGAAATCAAACCCAGGATAGACTCCATCTGTAAAGTGGAGAAAATATATCATTCAATTTACCATACCATACCTTTCCATAACAAAAAATGGTCTCCATGGTTCAGCTATGGGAATATCTTTGAATGATCCTTTTATCTGTGCTTCCACTATATTCAATTGCTTACACTTTGTAATATGCATCTGGTGATGTGCTTTGTGATTCAAACTGTATCCATTTGTGACTGCTTAGCCTAGCCATTGGTTTTGCTGTTCTTAGCTAATGTAAGACTTTTTGCTCTTATAATATGATTACAATGCACACGTTTTCTTGTACCACCATATCATTTTCTTCTTTACAATAAAAGATTTGTAAACAAAAAAAATTGTAATGACATGCCCCAGTTTTGGGTGTTGATGGTGACAGAACACTGTAAACCCTCAAAGTTACTCTCGTTGGAAGCAGGAACAGGCCCTGCAGTTGTAATTTATTTTAAAAATTGTAATGGCACGCCCCAGTCAAACAGGTACAGAAAAATTGGGCCTTAGGTGTTGGTGGTGGCAGAACACTGTAACCCCTCGTAGTTACTCTTCTTGGGCGCCCTGCTGTTAAATTTTTTTTTTAAATTGTTATGACAGGCCCCTATAAAACAGGTGCAGAAAAATTGGGTCTTGGGTGTTGGTGGTGCCCTAAACACAAAATATTGTTGGAAGCTAGCATCAACAGGATTCAAGCCAGGAGGATTCCAGATCCCTAGTAAATTCAAACAGTTGCATCAGCATTAGGGGCTTGATAGCTGCTGTTCCAGGACTGATTCATTTTTTATAAATGTGAGCCTATCAACTGAGTCTGCAGGCAGGTGCACTCTTTGATCCGTTACGAACCCTCCAGCAGCACTGAATGCCCTTCAGAAAGCACGCTGGATGCAAGACAGTAGCTCGAATGCATAATGAGCAAGTTCCGGCTAGTGGTTCATCCTCAAGACCCAGTAACTCAGTGGATGTTCAGTTGGAAAGGTCTCCAAGTTTGCTCTTGCCCCATGATATTTCTGCACTATACAATGCAGACGCTGACAATTGTTGCTTGAACCTATTATCCCTGGGTGCTGAGGACTTAAAAATTGTTTAAAGGCATCGGTCAGCCGGCCACCTTCTCCACCACTCTTCCTGACTGAAGGAAGCCTCAGAAACACTTTGTCCAGCAGCAGGAAATGGTAGCCTCCCAGAGTCTGGAAAGGCATTGCACAAACTTTTCTATCCTGAAGAGATTTCATCCTCTGCTCCCTCTGCGAAGGCACGATGAGCTCTACAACTTTACCCTTGTAACATGGATCAAGAAGGGTTGCCACCAAGTAATGATCCCTCTTTTTGATACCACGAACCCTTCGGTCTTTTCGCAGGCTTTGCAGGATTAGGGAGGCCATGCAGCGTAAGTTTGAGCAGACATGAGAGTCCTCTGGGTCACTGAGGATGACATTGTCAGGAACTATCTCCTCCCAGCCACGTAGAACTCCTTGGGTTTCCGGGGACTGAAAACCATCCCTTGAAGATTGCTGTGTGTTATCCTTTATCCATGCTGACACAATCCTCCCTCCTCTTCTTCCTGTGTGTTTGGGGGCCCTGCAGGAATGCTATCTGCATAAAGGGGGCCTTGAGAGGAAAGGAAGTCCTCCTCTTTCTGTTCTGCCTCAAGTGCCCTGTCCATGATTCTACAAAGCGTGTGCTCCAGCAGGAAGACTAGAGGGACAGTGTCAGTGATGCATGCATTGTCGCTGCTCACCATCCTTGTGGCCTCCTCAAATGGTGACAGGACAGTGCATGCATCCTTGATCAGTAGCCACTAGCGTGGAAAAAAAAAAAAGCTCCCAGGAGCCTGCCTTGGTGCCATACTTACAGAGGTACTCATTGATGGCCCTCTGCTGTGCATGCAGCCACTGCAGCATTGGCAATGTTGAGTTCCATCTGGTGGGCATGTCACAAATGAGGTGCTTGGTGGGCAGGTTCAATTCCCACTGAATGTCAGTCAGCCGACCACTGGCATTGTATGACCGGCGGAAATGACTACAGACTTTTCTGGCCTGCCTCACAATATCTGGTAAGCCTAGGCACCTGGTCAAGAAACGCTGCACCACCAAATTCAGGGTGTGTGCCAAGCATGGAGCATGTGTGAAGTGTCCCTGTCGGAGGGCAGAGAGAAGGTTGCTGCCATTGTCACATACAACCATTCCTGGCTCAAGCTGGTGTGGCATCAGCCACCTCTGAGCCTGCCCCCCCAGTGCTGACAGAATCTCTGCCCCTGTGTGGCTCCTGTCCCCTAGGCAGACCAACTCAAGCACCGCATGGCATCTGTTAGCCTGACTGCTTGCGTAGCCCCTAGAACACTTTGCAAGCACTGCTGGTTCAGAGGACACTGCTGCAGAAGAGGTCACAGAGGAAGAAGAAGAGGAGGGGGCAGAGGAAGCAGATGTGGCAGAAACAGCACCATTTTTTGTAGGCATGGTGGCAGGGCCATCTTTAAGGCAGGGCAAAAGAGCCAGCTGCCCTGGGCCCTGTCATTTTTGTGGGGCCCAAAGCATCTGCCTCATACTTGCCAACTATACTTGTTTAAATTCCCTTGTCCCTTGAAGTTTTAGTCCTGTGCTGTGTCCCGATACCTACGTGTGAAGTGCTGCTACTAAATGCTGCCCTATTGTGTACAGATGACTCACCTGCAGACCCTGTGTTTACAAGTAAATAACTGGCATTGATATGTAAATAGCGGTGGCATTCATAGGTAGATAGCGGTGGCCAGCAGCATTGATATGTAAATAGCGGTGGTCGGCGGCATTGATATGTAAATAGAGGTGCCATTCATAGGTATATCATGCCCCCCTTGAGGTCATATCCACCATCATCAATACTGAATGCTGCCCACTGGGGTGACAAAGGGTCATGTTTGAAAGTCCTGCCTACAACTGTGGTCATTAAGGCTAACATCAGCTTGTTCTGCAAAGGTAAGCAAATTGGTAGAGGGGCGGGTAGTATGGGGTGTGCAGAGGTAGGCAGAGAAGGAATTACAGTTTGGGGTGCACAGGTGAGCAAGGAGGGGGGTGTATAGAGGTAAGGAAGGTGGGTGCAAAGATGAGCAGAGGAGGCAGGTAGAGTTAAAGGGGGGAGGGTTGGAGTGCAGAGGATGGGGAAGGTTTGGGGTGCAGAGGTTATCAGGGGCTTTGACAGGGTGGATAAAGATGCAAATCGCAAGTTGGGCAGCCCATTAATTTCAATGGGCAGCTCTATGCGCTAGAAATGTCCCTAACTCTTTTTCAAAAATCACACAGTGCCACAGCACATCAGCAGATGAGTGATGGTGTCATTAACAATTGATGGCACTGCTGTGTATCTACTAAAGGTCAGCACGTTTCTGTGGTGTCAGGAAAGCGACTTTGCATTCCCCAGTCCATGGTGTGCAGGCAGCGAGGAGATGATGTGCTGTAACCTCTAGTAACCAATCAGTGAGCAGTAATGATGTGCTGTAATCTCTAGCCACCAATCAGTGAGCAGTAATGATGTGCAGTAACCTCTAGCAACCAATCAGTGAGCAGTATTGATGTACAGTAATCTCTAGCAACCAATCAACAAGCAAAAATCATGTGCTGTAACCTCTAGCAACTAATCAGTGAGCCGTAATGTGCTCTGTAACCTCTAGCAACCAATCGCAATTGATGCCTGATCTGATTCAGTAAACTGATTTTGAGTCTAGCTGCTATTTATTTTGTCAGGTGGAGAGCGAAATTGCATGAGGGGGGCCCAAGAAAATGGTTGCCCAGGGTCCAATCAATATTAAAGACTACCCTGCGTGGTGGCAGGACTAGCTCCAACACTGAACCCTGTCCTGCATCCCTCCCAGCTGCCAGCAGCGTTACCCAGTGCATCGTAAAGGAAAGGTGACATCCCTGACCATGTCTGCTGGACCATGAGTCAGCGGTAATATGCACTTTATTGCTGTCCAAGGAGGCCAAAACATTGCCTTCCACATGACAGTAGAGCGCTGGAATGGCCTTACGTCAAAAGAAATGTATTTTCAGAACCTCCCACTGTGGTACAGCACATTCCACAAATTTACGAAAGTGAGCAGAGTCTACCAGCTGAAAAGGCAGCAGTTAGAGTGCTAGCAATTTGACCAAGCTAACATTTAAATGCTGAGCATGTGGATGACTGGGACAGTATTTTTTTTACGGTTCAGCAACTGGGGTAGGGAAATTTGCCTGCTGATATCAACTGGTGGTGTACTGCTGCAAGTACTTGTGGCACCCATTGCTAGACCTTAATTACTCTCAGTGCAGGCTTTTGCGAGGACTGGAAGTATAATAGGGGTTGAGGTCACAGATGAGGAGCAAGGAGAAGTACTCCTTGTTTTATGATGTGGCTCTTTCAGGTGCTGTTGCCAACGGACTGCATGGCAGGTTGTCATGTCTTGTCAAGCATGTAGTGCCCAAGCGGCTGCTGTTCTGGCTGCGCTTGATCCACTTCAGACATAGATTGCAAACAGCAATGGTGCGATCTACTGCACAAGTGTTGAATAAAGCCCACACCATTGAAGTTTTGGAAGTTAATGGGGAGTCGGCAGCGCCCAGCACCTGTGGAGCTCTGTGGGCTGATGCAATAGGGTGGCTGCCTTTAACCGGTTCCCCACCGCGCGCCGTCTTTTTACGGCGGCAGTGGGGGAGCCCCAATAAGCGGCGATCTGCATTTAGCCACCAGGGGGCGCGCGCGGACCCGATGTCCGCCGGCGAGCCGCGATGAGCGGCTACAGGGAACGAACGGGGAACCGCCGATGTAAACACGGCGGTTCCCCGTTCTGTCAGTGGGGTATGAGAGATCTACTGATCCCTGTCACTGGGATCAGTTAGATCTCTCATGCCCATGTTAGCCCAACCCCCCCACAGTAAGAGCACACCCAGGGAACACAGTTAACCCCTAGCTCCCCCCCCCAGGTTAACCCCTTCACTGCCAATGACATTTATACAGTAATCAGTGGACATTTCAATTTCTGATCGCTGAATAAATGTCATTGGTCCCAAAAAAGTGTCAAAAATGTCCGACATGTCTGCCCCAATATCGCATTACCGCTAAAAATCGCAGATCGCCGCCATTACCAGTAAAAAATAAAAAAAAAATAAAAACCCCAGAAATGAATTCTCACCATCCGTAAACGCAGCCACTTTTGCGCAAACCAATCAATAAACGCCGATTGCAATTTTTTTTATCGCAAATATGAGGAATTATATAAATCGGCCAAAAACGGTGAAAAAAAAATGTTTTTTTATATTTTTTTTTTGGATTAGAATTTTAGCAAAAAGTAAGAAATTTGGGTTTTTTTGCAAAATGGTCGCTCTTCTTTTGTTTATAGCGGCGATAAGAAATGACGCAGAAGCGATCAAATACCACCAAAAGAAAGCTCTATTTGTGGGAAAAAAAGGACGCAAATTTTGTTTGAGTGCAACGTTGCACGACCGCGTAATTGTCAGTTAAAGCGACGCAGCGCCGAATCGCAAAAAGTGCTCTGGTCCTAAAGCTGCAAAACCTTCCGGTTGGTAAGTGGTTAAGCTGGCCCCTAGAGGACATCCTGCATTGTTGGAGTTGTGCCTCCTCCTCCTCACTTTCCTCCTCTCAGGCACCTGAGTACAGTCAGTGTCCTCATCATCCCCTCCCTCCTCGTCACTGGAGCAAACTTGGCAGTATACCAAAATAAAACAAAGAAGGATCTGCGCATGAGTAAAATAACACCAATATCATAGAAAGTGATGATATAAAGCAGCTGTGCACTGTTCAAACACAGAACCATAAAACAGATATAAAAGCTATAAAGTGCAGTGCTTAAAAAAGTCCCAACATAAATATTAGCATATGTCCATCATGAAGATAAAGTTCAATATATGAGATCCCACATGCCGTGACAGAAATGATGGGTACAAGTGAAGTGTCACCAACGTAGATACACCGCTTTTACCCTAGGTGTGACCCCCTGACTAAGAGTGGTCAATCACGCTTGTTTACAATCACAGCACTCCAGGGACCCTCTCCCTCCAATGTCTCTTCCTCCAGTTCTCCACTGACAGAGATACACTGCTCGTCACTGGATCCACACAGGGCAGCTCACCACATTGGAGACATTGGAGGGAGAGGAACCGTGGAATACTATGATTGTAAACAAGCGTGATTGACCACTCTTAGTCAGGGGGTCACATTACTTAGGGTAAGAGCGGTGTATCTACGTTGGTGACACTTCACTTGTACCCATCATGATATTGGTGTTATTTTACTCATGCGCAGATTCTTCATTTTATTTTGTTTACTTGACACACATATCTGCTGCAGAGACTATTGTTTTGGAGGGTTTGATTATATATAGTCAGTATGGATATATTTGACTTTAGAGCCCAATATAAACCAAACATTGAGGGTGTGTTTGATGAAAATAATGAAACGAATGATGATCTTAAAGAGGAAGTAAACCCAGATTGGGTTTACTTCCTCAATATAACCCTGTAAAGTAGAAGCATAATGGGCTACTATGCATCGCATAGTAGCCCATTATGTGCCACTTACCTGCAAATGAAGCCTGCAGCGTCCAGCGATGTCTCCGCTCCAAGCCGTGTCCATCTTCTGCCCCTCTTCCTTCCGGGGCTCTGTGACTGGCTGGAGTGGCGTGACGTCACTCCCGCGCATGCGCGCAGGAGCCGCCAGTCACAGCACAGGGTCAGTGGAGAAACGGCATGGAGGCCGTTTCTCCACTGCGCATGTTGCAACAGGATGTCGGCACATGCAAAACACTGCATATCTCCTGAACCGTGCAGGTTTGGGAGATATGCAGTGCACCTACAGGTAAGCCTTATTCTAGGCTTACCTGTAGGTTAAAGTGGTTGTCACAGGTTGACAACCACTTTAAGGCTAGGTTCACACTGCTGCGGTGCGGGAACCCTGCGAATTCACTGCGGGTTCCCGCATCGCAGGTCTCTGAGCGGCAGTTCACACTGCCATATGCGATCTCTGGGGAGTGTCAATACAATGTTAATGACACCCCCAAATGAGTACGCATATTGCACTGCGAACTGCAAACTCGCACAGGAATCGGATCGCATGGTGTGAACCACCATGCGATCCGATTCTGACCCTGCGAAAAAAAAAGGGTCCTGTGCGAGTTTGCTCCGATTGCGATGCGAATTCAGCCATACAATCTCTATGGCTGATTTTGCATCGCACAGAGATCGCATATGGTTCACACTGCAGTGCGGTGCGAAATCATATGCGATCTCTGTGATCGGAGCAGTGTGAACCTAGCCTTAAGGTTATTTTTTGAGGTTAAAAAAACCTTATGGTAACTGAAATACATACACGGTGGGACATAGCCTTCCCGGAGCAATACATTAAGGAAGGCATGGTACCCTGAAGTTTAAGATGGGAGGTAACCGCACAAAGTGATGAGGATGAACTGGACAGCTGGCACAAGTTCTTTAATGACACAGGTGTCAGCCTTCTTAGGTTCATGGTTGACAGAAAACAACACAAGCTTCATAAGCTTGATGCTGAAATAGGAGAAGTAAAGAATACATTGTTTCCCTATAAGAATGACCCAGATTATACTATTAACCACTTCACCCCTGGAAAGATTTCCCACGCTAGGACCAGAGCACTTTTTGTGATTCGGCACTGCGTCACTTTAACTGACAATTGCGGGTCGTGCGACGTTGTACCCAAACAAAATTTGCGTCCTTTTTTTCCAAAAAATAGAGCTTTCTTCTGGTGGTACCTCTGTGTCATTTCTGATCACTGCTACAAACAGTACCTGTTGTGCCTGCAGGGGGTGCTAAGGAGTTCGGAAGGGCTGCTGCAGTTCTATCCTGTTGCCACCAGGGAGAGTTGACCAGTGAAAGCATGACAAAGGACTGCTTCATGAGACAGCGTACTCAATTGAAGATGGTGATCCCTCCTACTGCGATGGGTAAGACTTTCTTTAATGAAATGTTGGCTAGAACCGCTGAACCTAAGTGAAAATGTCCAAATTGGGCCCAAAGTGTCAATATTTTGTGTGGCCACCATTATTTTCCAGCACTGCCTTAACCCTCATGGGCATGGAGTTCACCAGAGCTTCGCAGGTTGCCACTGGAGTCCTCTTCCAGTCCTCCATGACGACATCACAGAGCTGGTGGATGTTAGTGACCTTGCACTCCTCCACTTTCTGTTTGAGGATACCCCAAAGATGCTCAATAGGGTTTAGGTCTGCAGACATGCTTGGACAGTCCATCACCTTGGCCCTCAGCTTGTTTAGCAAGGCAGTGGTCGCCTTGGAGGTTTGTTTGGGGTCTTTATCATGTTGGAATAATGCCCTGCGGCCCAGTCTCCGAAGGGAGGGGATCATGCTCTGCTTCAGTATGTCACAGTACATGTTGGTATTCATGGTTCTCTCAGTGAACTGTAGCTCCTCAGTGGCAGCAGCACTCATGCAGCCCCAGACCATGACACTCCCACCACCATGCTTGACTGTAGGCAAGACACACTTGTCTTTGTACTCCTCACCTGGTTGCTGGCACACATGCTTGACACCATCTGAACCAAATAAGTTTATCTTGGTCTCATCAGACCACAAGACATGGTTCCAGTAATCCTGGTCCTTAGTCTGCTTATCTTCAGCAAACGTTTTGCAGGCTTTCTTGTGCATCATCTATAGAAGAGGCTTCCTTCTGGGAGGACAGCCATGCAGACCAATTTGATGCAGTGTGCGCCGTATGGTCCGAGCACTGACAGGCTGACCCCCCACCCCTTCAACCTCTGCAGCAATGCTGGCAGCACTCATACGTCTATTTCCTAAAGACAACCTCTGGATATGATGCTGAGCTGTGCACTCAACCTTTTTGGACGACCATGGTGAGGCCTGTTCTGAGTGGAACCTGTCCTGTTAAACTGCTGTATGGTCTTGGCCAACATGCTGCAGCTCAGTTTTAGGGTCTTGGCAAACTTCTTATAGCCTAGGCCATCTTTATGTAGAGCAACAATTCTTTTTTTCAGATCTATAGAGAGTTCTTTGCCATGAGGTGCCATGTTGAACTTCCAGTGACCAGTATGAGAGAGTGAGAGCAATAACACCAAATTTAACACCCCTGATCCCTATGCACACCTGAGACCTTGTAACACTAACGATTCACTTGAAACCGGGGAGGGAAAATGGCTAATTGGACCCAATTTGGACATTTTCACTTAGGGGTGTACTCTTGTTGCCTGTGGTTTAGACATTAATGGCTGTGTGTTGAGTTATTTTGAGGGGGCATCAAATGTACACTATTATACAAGCTGTACACTACTTTACATTGTAGCAAAGTGTCATTTCTTCAGTGTTGTCACATGAAAAGATATTATAAAATATTTATATATATATATGCTGTTACATGTAATGTCATGTAAACAAGCACTTATTTGCATCATGTTTTACTGAATTTCACACACGAAGTGCTCCTTTTATTATTTTTTTGAACACCTTATTACAACCCATCACACGGATTACTTTAAAAGTCATATGTATTTACACTAATTTCACAATACCACAGACTTTGATGAGATAACTAATTATTCATATTATATACGTTATCAGCTGTAAGATACTATCACACACAAACATATCTGAATAAGGACTCATCCACTGTGAACAGCGCCATACCCACCATAATCTACATATATTATCTCCATTTGAACCACAATTGAGAGGTGGAGGCTACAGCTCAGATACTAATATATATATATATATATATCCGCTGCGCAGAACAAACCCCCCCTTTATATCTCTTCATCTACTCTGCACCCCTCCACTATTCCTGACATTTTAACACCCAGTACACTCAAGCTTTTTGGTATAGTCCCCCGTTGGGGTGCCAAACAGCTACCTCAGTTAATTACATATGGACTACTGGGTACCCTGCGTAATACCCTTACTTCTCCCTTATCCCCCCTTATCTTTCTTCCACCCTGATGGTTTATATGTTATCCTACTTGTTATTTCAACCGATCTATGTATAACACTGTAGAGGTTCATTCTCAATTTGAAGTTTGTTGTATACCCTACAGTCGGTTCTAGCATGATTTTACGCATGCTCCAACCCTTATTATTCTGCTTCCTCTATACAAATGTACCCTTTATATTACTGTACTGTGCATTATAACTATCTTTGTTGCTTTCAATAAAATATTTGAACAAGAAACTGCTACAATGTAAAGTAGTGAGTGTACAGCTTTTATAACAGTGTAAATTTTCTGTCCCCTCAAAATAACTTAACACACAGTCATTAATGTCTAAACTGCTGACAACAAAGGTGAGTACACCCCTAAGTGAAAATGCCCAAATTGTGCCCAAGTAGCCATTTTCCCTTCCTGGTGTCATGCAACTCGTTCGTGTTACAAGGTCTCAGGTGTGAATGGGGAGCAGGTGTGTTAAATTTGGTGTTATCGCTCTTACTCTCTCATATTGGTCACTGGAAGTTCAACATGGCACCTCATGGCAAAGAACTCTCCGAGGATCTGAAAAAAAAGAATTGTTGCTCTACATAAAGATGGCTTAGGCTATAAGAAGATTGCCAAGACCCTAAAACTAAGCTGCAGCATGGTGGCCAAGACCATACACTGGTTTAACAGGACAGGTTCCATTCAGAACAGGCCTCGCCATGGTCGACCAAAGGAGTTGAGTGCACCTTCTCAGCGTCATATCCAGAGGTTGTCCTTGGGAAATAGATGTATGAGTGCTGTCAGCATTGCTGTAGAGGTTGAAGGGGTGGGGGGTCAGCCTGTCGGTGCTCAGACTATGCGCTGCACACTGCATCAAATTGGTCTGCATGGCTGTCCTCCCAGAAGGAAGTCTCTTCTAAAGATGATGCACAAGAAAGCCCGTAAACAGTTTACTGAAGACAAGCAGACTAAGGACAAGAATTACTGGAACCATGTCCTGTGGTCTGATGAGACCAAGATAAACGTATTTGGTTCAGATGGTGTCAAGCATGTGTGGTGGCAACCAGGTGAGGTGTACAAAGACAAATGTGTCTTGCCTACAGTCAAGCATGGTGGTGGGAGTGTCATGGTCTGGAGCTGCATGAGCGCTACCAGGACTGGGTAGCTACAGTTCATTGAGGGAACCATGAATGCCAACATGTACTGTGGCATACTGAAGCAGAGCATGATCCCCTCCCTTAGAAGACTGGGCCACAGGGCAGTATTCCAACATGATAACGACCCCAAACATACCTCCAAGATGACCACTGCCTTGCTAAAAAAGCTGTGGGTAAAGGTGATGGACTGGCCAAGCATGTCTCCAGACCTTTTTGCTATTCAGCATCTGTGGGGCATCCTCAAGTGGAAGGTGGAGGAGCGCAAGGTCTCTAACATCCACCAGCTCCGCCATGTCATCATTGAAGAGTAGAAGAGGGCTCCAGTGGCATCCTGTGAAGCTCTGGTGAACTCCATGCACAAAAGGGTTAAGGGAGTGCTGGAAAATATTGGTGGCCATACAAAATATTGACACTTTGGGCCCAATTTTGACATTTTGACTTTGGGGTGTACTCACTTTTGCTGCCATTGGTTTAGACATTAATGGCTGTGTGTTGAGTTATTTTGAGGGGACAGCAAATTTACACTGTTATACAAGCTGTACACTCACTACTTTACATTGTAGCAAAGTGTCATTTCTTCAGTGTTGTCACATGAAAAGATAGAATAAAATATTTAAAAAAATGTGAGGGGTGTACTTACTTTTGTGAGATACTGTATATTACACAAAAATGAGGAAAAAACATTATGTTAGTCAAAACTGTATTGTGTTTGTGCTGTGCTCATCAATGAAACCTTACTCAGACAGAATTATATTTGACCAAGTCCTAGATTATCTCAGTTTAGTTCACAGCTCAGAAGGTCCAGGCTGGAATAGAAAAGGCCATTGACATCGGTAGGCATGTGGAAAGTTTTATAGAGACCAAACTTGACTTTCTGAGTAAAGCTATGAAGCAGTGTGCTAGGATGTCATCACAACGTATTTAAATACAAGGAGAAGCATTTTCCTGGCTAAATATTTACTTATGGTGACAGTGGCTGCTGGAAATCTGGAGATCTGATCAATATACCATAGAAACAGTACTTGAGTTTCAAATGTGTAACAATCAGAGTGTTTTCTCAGCATGAGTCCTGTGCGCAAACCATCGTATGACGCTTTGAGATGCTCCCAGATGGGCCCAGGCAACAGTGTAAATGAAATATTCAATAACCCAATAATTTCCATTGCAAGAATGAATTTCCCTCACTTGCAACATACCACTTCAAACATGAATCATAATGTTTTAGGCTGCGCACAGACGGGAAGGTATCTCATCAAGGCGAGAGGAGCTTTAGTGTCAAATCGTGGTAAATTCCATGAAGGATATAAAATAAGCTATTTCACTATAATAGATGTAAGGTGCATATCTAACCAGAAAACAGATACTCAACAAGAAATAATGATGTTTAGGCACACCATCAAATAAAATGATGAAATGTAAAAGTCACATTTTCTTTATTGATGTATAAAAACAATCCATACCCAAAATGTCAAAGTAAAGCCTTGGAAACCTTTTTTTTGGTGAGTTGAGTTCTCTCAGATCCTTCCTGCTTTTGATTTTATGAATATACATTTTGAATACAGATTTCATTTTACCAGTAGGTAAGTATTGTGGGAACCAGCTTCAAACAGGAGAGCATAAAGGACACAGCCACTCACCAAATTGTCCTTATCAGGGCGTCCTCATTCACTTTTATTTAAAGTTCAGGTTTAACATAAGCGGGGAATCTGTCTGCTGATCCGCACTGAGTAGGTGGATGGCTGGTCCATGCCCTCTCCGCTTATGCAGAGGGGACACAGAAACAGCCCGCTGTCCAGGGGTGTTGCTAGGTGGGGAAAAGACCAGGGGCTTCAGCCCGAAGGTAAATTTGATTACCCCCTGCCATATTTTAAATTAAATCCCGCCCAAGCACACTCACTACTTTACATTGTAGCAAAGTGTCATTTCTTCAGTGTTGTCGCATGAAAAGATAGAATAAAATATTTACTAAAATGTGAGGGGTGCACTCACTTTTGTGAGATACTGTATATACTTTTGTTTTGCTCTGTATAAATTGTGTTTGGCCCTAGTGTAACACGTATTTAACAAATACTGATTATACATTGTCCATATCTATGTTTGTATGTTAGCCCTGAAGAGAGGGAGGCAATTCTCATGAAACACATTGGCTCGATCTGTATATAGTTTATATAAACTTCAATAAATGATTATATTCTTCATTAAGAGTTTCCTTATTCTGGACACCGGGCGCTGCTCTCTCCCTACTCAAGCCTGATTAGGTCAGCAGCCTGCTATCATGTGACAGTTCCCGGCCTGAACCTTAGCACATCACTAGTCCTAATATGATCCTCCCAAGCTTAGGCCTTGTCTGCCTACTGAAGCCTATAAGCTAATTTTTAACCTTTCACCCTTCCTTCTTGCATATATGGTGACTAGATCATTTCCTTTCCTCGTTTAAGTTGCTAAAGTAGCAAGAGCCACTATAATAATTGGCCAACGTTGATAGTTGCACATGTGCAGTACTTTGGTTCTTGCCTATCAAACTTTAAGCTAAAAAAATAAACAAAAAACAAAAAGCAACCTAAAAAGCATAAAGAAACAATGGAAGCACTTATTTACTCTCTCCTTCTCTGCAATGCATTGTCTGCTAAAAAATGATGTGCACTTTAGCAGCTATCTAATAAAACACTGGTATTTGTTCACAAAGAATTTCGTCCTTTGAGCATAATGGCCCTCCTGTATTTGTCATAGGGAGAAAAGATGCTATTCTGTGTCTGACAGAAGATATTGGTCTCATCCCGCAAAACATGCTGACTCCTTGGAATAATAATAGCTTGAAGCGGAGGTAAGCTGTTATATGGATGTTTGCTCCATCTGCCTTTGTTATGCCATCCTCTTGTTCTTTAGAAAACAGAGCAGGCATGTGTAACTTCATTTACTACAATGCTGTACATAGAGGCAGATGTATGAACTGCAAAGGAAAGAACAATATTGCATTTGAATTGCAGGTGCTGGCACAGCACTGACACAGATTGTGTTTTCGTCACAACGATTACAGTCAGGAACATTGTTTGTTTTTCTCTGGGTCCTTTGTTCCACCATATCTTTATTTTAAAACTGAACAACAGCTTTACTTGTAGTCTCGTACAATTGCTCCTCTCCTCTACTGATATTACTTTGATTTGACTGTACACCATGAGATACTCATAGCATGCATTAGAAGATGAACCTAGGCATACAGAGCTCACCTCATTTCCTGGCTGAAGGACATCCAACATCATTTAGCTTTTCCTTCCTATTCTGACTGTCCTTGGCCCAGCACTATCATTCATTGGATTTCAGTTCTTTCAAGTTTGAAATCTCATCATCACATGTTGGCATTACCTAGGGTGGTCTGCATGCAAATTAAGTCTACCCAGGAACTCTCACTCCTCCAGAATGCCACCAAGGAGCCAGTCCACTGATGTAGGAGGGCTCTTCAGAGGAGTATTTTGAGAGGAGCAGGGAACCCCAGACCAAATATCTACAACTGGCTGGTTGAGACCCTATGAAGGATGGGGCAATCTTTTTAAATATATCATTTTGGGGGTGGCTGGTTACAGGGAAAGGGCAGTCTGGTGGGTGCCACTTTTTCTTGTTCTTTTTTCTTTGTTTCTGCAAAGGTTGACGGAAGCTTGAGCTGGGGAAGTTTTTGCCTTGGCCTGGAACCATTTTTTTGCTTTTCGCTTTTACTTTTCTTAATATTCTCCTACTCTATTATTGGATTTTAGTTCTTTCTTCAAATGTGGGCGTTATCTAAAGCAGTCTGCAAGCAAAAGCAGCCTGCCCAGGAATGCCCACTTCTCCAGACTGAAATCCACCCATCAAGGTCTTTTGATATTTGCACAACTCCTCCCAAGAACCAGCCCACTGCTTGCTGCTTGCTGGTAGGAATGGGCAGCAAGGTGCTTTACACAGCTTCCTGAAAGCATCACAGCACTTGCAGAAGACAAGCATGGGCAGTATGAGGATTGCAGGGGAAGGGTGCTGAAACTCGACAAGAGGAGGCTGACTTGCCCCCCCCCCCCCGCATTCCTCTTGCCGCCAAGAGTTTGTAGTGTTTGTATTGTTAGAAGATGATTACATTGTGGAACAGCTCCGGGGGGGGGGGGGGGGGGGCTGTCAAGCATGTAGGAACAGAACACTGAAAAAGAATAAAAAGGAAAAGGTGAGCACTGTGTATTTATATTTATAGAG
Source organism: Glandirana rugosa (assembly GCA_018402905.1). Classification (NCBI taxonomy): domain Eukaryota; kingdom Metazoa; phylum Chordata; class Amphibia; order Anura; family Ranidae; genus Glandirana; species Glandirana rugosa. Next base: position 1,512,780 of record BLSH010135249.1, read on the forward strand.
CCACTGTCACATAAAGGTAAACATACAACCGCCAAATAAACATATAAAGAACAAGATGTACAGTGCTTTCTCTGATATGGTGAATCAATTGAATCAATATATAACAGTCCTGTGAACTGCTTAGAGTCCTATGATGTATCCGTGACTTGATTAAATCCTCAGTGAATAACTGCAATAAGGTGCCTGATAAGTTATTCACTTACCAGAAAATAAAAGCAATTCAGCATAGAAGAAAAACACCCGGTGTGTCTGGAAACAATTCTGGAAATGTGCACCTCCGCCAGTCTATGCACTCACCAGATTAAAAGTGGTAATATGCCTTAAGAGGTTACTTTGAGACATCCCATCTCGGTGTGCCGGTAGAATGGAGGTCCACAATAAGATTACGCACTATATAAAAAAGACTCGCCCATGGGAGCCCCAAAATGCTCATATAGTGTAGTATTTATTTAAATTCAGGGTAAAAACAGCTTGCAGCATAATAAAAAAGGCCAAAAAACGTACATAGCATGTCACCGTTCCTTCCACGAGGAAGCGGTGATAATAGCATCAGTACGTGGGCCCCTTCCGATGTGTTTCGTGCTCTAGCAAGTTATCAAGGGAATCGCCTATTGGATAGGTGCACATTTTGTGACAAATTGTTTCCAGACCCACCGGGTGTTTTTCTTCTATGCTGAATTGTTTTTATTTTCTGGTAAGCGAAAAACTTATCAGGTACTTTATTGGAGTTATTCACTGAGGATTTGATCAAGTCGCAGATACATCATAGGACTCTAAGCAGTTCACAGACTGTTATATATTTATTCACTTGAAAGATTGAAGTGAGAGTTCTACTTTAAAGCCATACACCATTATAATTTTGTCCAAACCTTTGAACAGAATTTTAGAAAAATCATTTGTCGGGGCATTTGATAGCACTCTCCAAATTTTATACGATAACCCTGAAAACTGTTGTTTCATCACCATGCCAATGTTTCAAATTATACATTCAGTTTCTGAATGCACATTCACATTACAGTATGAATGATTTTTCCCAAAAGAAAAACCACAGTACTTCATTCATCTGAGAAAAACTTGCCATTCTTCTTCAATTTTCCTCATCACAATGGCCATAAAACGAACTATTAGAAAATCGAAGAAATGTTCCAAAAATGTTTTTTTCCAATGAAATTTGACTGGTGGATGGCCAGCTTTATGGGCCATTCAAACCTCATTACAGTGATTCTGTAAAGTACAAAAATCTTTTGAGATCAACTCTGCAAGCCTCTGAAATGTGAGCCCACTGTCTTTGTTTACTGTATGGAGGCTGTAGGAATGGAATGGTGGGGTTGCATGTAGGTGGCCCAGAAATATGGGGATCCATATGATTGATTTTTTTTTTTATCACAATTGTGGCACTGCTATCTCTAGTTAGCTCAAATTGCTGCAGCAGAGAGGGAACCTACTGTAAGTACATAAACTACTGTAGCACTGCCCCCTTGAGGGCTGCTTAAAGTTACATATTCATCTGCATCGCCCTGACCCTGTGAACCCTCCAGCCCACTTGACACTCTGGGTTCAGACATTTCTGCAGGCACCTTTAAATGACACTCCAACACGAGTTAGATAAAATATTCACTTAACAAGGCAGGGGTTGCAACTGGCAGGCAGCTGCCCTCTCACCAACTGAAGATCCTGAAAGAAACCTCCTGAACTGAGATTCTAGATGAGATGTCTTTCTGCAGAATGAACAAAGATGACCGGCCAGCTGCTGGATGCAGGCGGTCGTCAGATCCACTTGATTGGGTGGTGCTGTGGTGATGTCTCGCGAACAGCAAGCAGAGTTGGGTCATCCAGGGCCAGGCTGGAGTCACTGGATTGCTGCGTGGTAGGCCGCTACCCTCCCGCACAGCAGCAGAGAGTTGTTCACTCGATGGTGCCCAGGAAGAAGAGAATGCCGGCCGGATCTGCTGGCCCTTTTATAGTCTCCCCCAGAGGACTTTTGTTGCAGGGAGCCCTCTGGGATGTTTAGTCCAAAGATGGTTCCACAACTCCAGAACGTCTGCTCAAGAAACTACAATCCCCAGTCACTAGAGGGACACAGAAACAGATGGAGAATGACGTGGTGGTCTGCAGAACCAGGTCACTGTAGTCCACTGTCGGCTACACTAAACATCGCTAGCAAAGTTTGTATGCTAGGATGTGGTGACAGGGTCTGTTCAAGCTAAACCAAGGCTGCCTGACTTTAACACAGCGGTATTCCCTGGATAACCTTATCATTTATTGGTTCACTCTACTGGCTGCCTGGATATGCTCTTTTAACATAGCTACTCAGATGCAGTTTAATTAGGTTGCCCAATTCCAAGCATTTTGCTTTCATTACATTTTCACAAAACTTTCATCATTTTGGATGAATTGTTCAAAGTGATTTATAAAGAAAAAAGAAAACAACTTCAAGATGCCTGGTGAATTGTGAAGAGAACCTCTGAATTTAGCTGTTTTGTTTGGCACACTGTCTTCAGCAGATGCCTATTGCTCTGATCCATTTCAGAAAGCTGTGGTATGAGACTAAATTTAGAGGAAAAGCACTAAAGCGGAACTTAACCCTGATTTGAAACACTTGAGAGCAGGAAGGATTTTTATTGCCGAAGAGATATTGTAATTCGAGTTGAGCGAATCCAAACTGTAAAGTTCGGGTTCGTACAGACTTTAGGGTGTCTGTATCCCGAACCCGGACATTTGAGAAAAAGTCTGGGTTTGGGTTCAGGTATTTTTTTGCGCCTTTTGAATAGCTGCAGGGCAGTCAATCAACAAGCGTTTCACTCGTTTGCCCTTAGAAGCCATCACAGCCATGCCTACTATTGGCCAGTGCATCATGTGACCCAGCCTCTATATAAGCTGGAGTCACGTAGTGCTGCATGTCACATCATCTCATACTAGTGTAGGGAGAGGATGCTGCTGCTGCTGTGAGGGACAGATTAACTTTAGAAAATCATCTCATACTAGTGTACGGAGAAGATGCTGCTGCTGTGAGGGATAGATTAGCTTTTGAAAATCTGTTAAAAACAGCGATTTATTGGTGGGTGGGTGCTAGAGGAGATTTTTGCTTGCTAGAGTACATTTTGTTTGCTAAGCAAAGTGCCTCATATAAAACCTAAGCGCTTTTTCTGTTTGTTAGGTGGGCGTTTGCAGCCATTTTTGCAAGTGCAGTGCACTTGCAACTGCTTGTGTGTCAAGGACACTACTTTAATCGTGTTCTGTTAGTTCAGTTGGCAACATTTTGGCATATTTAAATACTGCTTTAACATTGCAGTTAGACAAATTAATTTTTTTTTTTTTCCTTTTTGTGCAAAATATTACATTTGCGACCAGCGGGGCATTTCTTGCACAAAATCAAAAAGTGCGTCTATATTGCTGGTTTAAAAAAAAAAAAAATTCTAAATACTACATTTGTGGCCAGCGGTGCATTTCTTGCACAAAAAAAAAAAAGTGCGTCTACATTGCTGGTTTGAAAAAAAAAATATTCAAAATACTACACATTTGCGGCCAGTGGTGCATTTCTTGCACAAAAATAAAAAGTGCGTCTACATTGCTGGTTTAAAGAAAAAAATATTCTAAATACTACATTTGCGGCCAGCGGTGCATTTCTTGCTCAAAAATAAAAAGTGTGTCTACATTGCTGGTTTAGAAAAAAAAAATTCTAAATACTACATTTGCAGCCAGCGGTGCATTTCTTGCACAAAAATAAAAAGTGTGTCTACATTGCTGGTTTAAAAAAATAAATAAATAAATAGTGCTACGTAGTACATTTGCACTTTGCTGTGCATTTCTTGCACAAAATTAAAAAGTGCATCGACATTGACGGTTTAAAAAATAATATAAATTTGTGATAAATAGTACATTTTCATCCAGCATGAGGAGAGCGTCAAATAAGGGACGTGGTCGTGGTGCTGTTGGTGCTGCTGTGGTGGTGGTGTTGGTGAAGCACCTGTTGCAAGGAAAGGATGTGGTCGATCTGTGCCAGCTACACGCACAAGTGAATCACCTTCCTCAGGTGCGAGTAGCCAACAGAACCTTCAACGTTATATGTTAGGCCCGAATTCCGCTCAACGAATGGTGAGGCCAGAACAAGTACAAGCGATAGTAGACTGGGTGGCTGACAATGCATCCAGTTCCTTCACATTGTCTCCCACCCGGTCCCTTGATGAAAGCTCAGAGTTGGCACCTGATCCCCATGGCTATCTGTCTTTCACCTCAGCCCCCTGTAAATCAGCCAAGCAGTCTGAGCCCCAAGTCATACAGCAGTCTCTTATGCTTTTTGATGGCCCTCCTGGTGTGCTTTCTGTGGGCCATCCACATAGCGCTGCCCCAGAAGTGGAAGACATTGAGTGCACCGATGCCCAATCACTTCTGTTTCAGGATGAGGACATGGAAACACCACCGCAGCACGTCTCTGATGATGACGAAACACAGGTGCCAACTGCTGCGGCTTTCTACACTGTGCAGACTGACAAGGAGGGCAGTGGTGAAGAGTGGATGGAAGATGATGTGGAGGATGTTGAGGTCCTAGACCCCACATGGAATGAAGGTCATGAGAGTGACGTGTGCAGTTTGGAGGAAGAGGTGGTGGTCGCACAGAGGCACCAGCAAAAGAGGAAGCGACCTTCCCCTAGACAGTACACCTGCTACTACCCACCGCACCCAGGGACCTAGCACCAAAGGCAGCTCAAAGGAGTTCCCTGGCGTGGCAGTTCTTCAGACAATGTGCTGACGACAAGACACGAGTGGTTTGCACGCTGTGCAATCAGAGCCTGAAGCGAGGCACAAATGTTCTATACCTGAGCACAACCTGCATGACCAGGCATCTACATGCAAAGCATGAGCTGCAGTGGAATAAGCACCTCAAAATCCAAAAAAGGTCTCAGGCTCCTCCTGCTTCCTCTTCTGCTGCTGCCTCGGCCTCTTCCTCCGCCTCTACAGTGCCAGTGTCACCTGCCACCCAGCAAATAGACCATGTGACAGCAAAGCCACCATGTCCGCCACCGTCCCCAAGCATTTCCACATGGCCCCATGGAAGCTTACAGCTGTCCATCTCCCAAACACCGGAGAGAAAGAGGAAGTACCCCCCTACCCACTTGCGATCCCTGGCCCTGAATGGCAGCATTTCAAAATTCCTGGCATTTGAAATGCTGTCATTCCGTCTGGTGGACACTGACAGTTTTAAAAACCTGATGGCGGAGGCTGTCCCACAATACGTGGTTCCCAGCCGCCACTACTTTTCTAGGCGAGCCATCCCTTCCCTGCACAAACAAGTTGGTGACAAGATCAAGTGTGCACTGCGCAATGCCATCTGTGGCAAGGTCCACATAACCACTGATACGTGGACCAGTAAGCACGGGCAGGGACGCTATATCTCGCTAACTGCACACTGGGCAAATGTAGTGGGCCCAGAAGGCAGGGTTAGCATGGCTGAAATGTGGAAAAGCTTTTTTCAGCAGCACACAACAGCAAACAGCACCACCAGATGATAGGCAACGTCTTAGCAGGAGGCAGCATTTCAGCAACATGGTGGAACAGTATGTGTACACACGCCTACACGTACTGACTGATGAGTCTGCCCCATTCAACTTCTGGGTCTCCAAATTGGGCACATGGCATGAGCTTGCCCTTTATGCCTTGGAGG
>BLSH010135249.1:1521852-1534424 GCA_018402905.1 Glandirana rugosa
TTTTTTTTCCTATACAAGTGAATTCATATGGTTACCGACACACTCCGGCCATATTTACAGATAAGACGTGTTCCATGACTGTTTAGAACACCCTAGGTACAGACCAAGTAAAATTATTTACAATCGAACAGGTGCTACCGACGCCTGTCCGAAGACGCGAATAGACACTATTGCGGGGGACGGTACGATTTGTGTGCAAGTCTGTTATGTGACCGACGTCCCGTCCGGTCGTGGAGGTTCCGTATTTCCCGTTCGAGTACGGTACACGGGTTAAACCTCTGGGTCTTCAACTTACCCCGTCTGGGTAGTCAGTCATGATTGGGCACATGGCATGAGCTTGCCCTTTATGCCTTGGAGGTGCTGGCCTGCCCTGCAGCCAGTGTATTGTCTGAACGTGTGTTTAGCATGGCAGGGGGCGTTATCACAGATAAGCGCAGAAGCCTGTCCGCAGCCATCGTGGACAAGCTAACATTTATTAAAATGAACCAGACATGGATCCCACAAGATTTGTCAGTACCTTGTGCAGAATAGACATTTATACCGGCCTCACACAGCCATTGGTATACTTAAGTGAACATATCCTTTTTTTTTTAATATGTCTCAATATTTTGGGGGCTACCCCAATTAGAAAAAAAAACAAACAAACAAAAAACAGTGTTGGCTACCTCATCCTCCTCCTCCAGTGCCACTTCCACCACCTACACCGCCACGGTCACGGCCTCCCCAACTTCCTACTCCACATCCACCTCTTCCTCCATTTTTTATTTTTTTTATGTGATTTTAAGTTATTTCCCTATCCACATTTGTTTGCAGGGCACTTGTCCTACTCTTACCCCCATTTGCTTCCTTTTGCAGCCCTCTAGCCCTTTCCAGGACTTTTTTAGAGCCATTTTAGTGCCCAAAAGTTCGGGTCACCATTGACTTCAATGGGGTTCGGGGTCAAGTTCGGGGCCGAACTCAAACTTTTTTGCAAAGTTCGGCCGAACCTGCCGAACCCAAACATCCAGGTGTCCGCTCAACTCTAATAGTAATGTCTCTTCTGCAATAAAGTCTTCTTACTTCCTTCTTTCAAGATGCTTCAGAATGTACTCTAAAGCACCCCCTAGTGCCATGTCTTCTGGCCAGGGATCTTACACTGATGAAGGGGCCTTTGCAGTTTGCTACAGAATATCTGAGCTTGGCTTGCAAGCAGGGATCCAGCTCCTCTCTGTCTTGCATTTCAGGAGGAAAAGTGCGAAAGCAGGTTAAATAACCAGTTAGGCGCTGTCTGCTGGGCTGGGAGGATAGGAGATAATGTCTTTCTCGGTTCTTTGTTTTTTTGGTGGGTTCTCCTCTGAGTCCAACCCACTAATCCTTTGATATATAAATATTGGACAGTGGTCCGGTATGAGAGTTCCCCCTTAAGAAGCCCCCGAGAGAGATCCAGTGAGAGGCTACAAGAAGTCATCATAAAAGAGCTAAGAGCTTCAGAGCCCGCATCAGGTTTGATTAGGGCTGATGCACAGATTTTTGTCTACACAGGCAAAGGTGCATTTTGGAGCCCAGTGAAAAGCGAAACATGGAGGACATGACAACTAACACCCGCCTACACTTGGTGACCAGCGTGGGGCTATGCCTACTGTATACACCTGAAGACCACCACCAAAGAGACCATGGCGTTATCTAGTTAGTTAGAATTTTTCTAGGCTTGCCCAGCAACCTGTGAACTTATGACTGTTTCCTGATTGGCTCCTGCAGAAGGTTCCATCTCCTGATTGGGGGATCTCTCGATAAGGGGCATATAAAGCAACCGTGTTGGAAAAGCAACAGCAAAGTTACTATATACTATGAACTATATGTACTGTGTGCATTGTACCTATCTATCCAGCAGGTGGCACTGCAGTATTATAGTGTATAGTCCAGTTTTTCTATACCATCTGTATCTAATTTAAAGTGCACTTGTTTTTTTTTTCTATACCATCTGTATCTAAGTTTAAGTGCACTTGTTTGTTATTCAGTTCCTGTTTATGTAGTGGTACCTCCACGAAAGTAAATTATTCTCTGCAACCAAGAATCTTCTAGCACATAATTCAATATTCTGCCAATAGGTTATGGGTCCCAGTGCACCCAGCAGGCACCCAGCAGCACCCAGGCAGGGAAGAGAATACTGCAATCCCAGGCACTGGAAAAAATTCTACAGTGAATCAGTGAGTACTGTACACAGGCTGCTGAAAGGTGGCAAGTGATTCAGATGTGCAGTTTGCAATAGCAAACCTGAACAATGCCAATTACCAGCTGTGGAAATTTAAGCCACAAATGATTCTCAGCAAGGATGACTTGTGGCAAGTGCTGAATACAGACAAACCCTCAGAGAGAGAAATGGAGGACTGGGGCAGGAGAAATAGACAGGCAAAAGCAATTATAAGCTTACTAGTGGAAGATGACCAGCTTATTCACATAAGAACAAAGAAAATGGCCAAAGGTATGTGGACTTCACTACAAAAGCTGCATGAGCATTCAAGCCTCAATAGTAAGCTGTTTTTGATGCTGTATGGGGTGAGACTAGCAGAAGGCCAGCAAATGTGTGACCACGTGAATGCTATGCTAGAGAACATAGAGCAGCTACATGCAATCGGAGAGGACATCAAAGATAACCATATTGTTGCCCTGCTCCTCTGCAGCCTTCCAGAGACATATACTGCTCTTATTAACGCTTTAGAAACCAGACCCAAGCAGGAACGGACACTGGAATATGTCAAAGGCAAGTTAATCGATAAATATGACAGGAGGAAAGACAATACACACCATGATGACAAAGCTCTTAAAATGTACAAAGGCACAAAGCACAACAAAGAAAGCAGAGCCTGTTTTTGCTGTAAAATGATTGGTTACTTAAATAAGGACTGTTCTATCTGGAAAGTTGAGCAAACGCTACAGCTATCTAGAAAAGAAAGAATTAAAGGAAACTGAAGATACATAATAGCGTGGCACCTTGAAAGTGACACAGAGCGGCAAGCCACGGGGCTGGTGCATAGACTCAGGTGCGACCAGCCACATGAATAGTGATGAGACCTTCTGCACAAACGTTGATTACAGTGCAAAAGACAACGTTTTCCTAGCAAACAGGAAAAGAATCACTGCCGTAGCCCGTAGGTAATGGCCAGTGCTTCCTGAACTGCATTATACCACAAGGAGGTCACCACAGTATACTTGTAAAAAAGTGTTGTATGTTCCAGAACTAGAAGGCAGCCTTCTATCTGTGAAAAGTCTTGCAAACAACGGTCACACAGTTAAGTTCCCGGGTGATGAATGCACAATTCACAATAATAAGCAATGCCTCGCAAAAGGAAAATGGGATGACCACCTATACAAGCTCATCACCACAGACCAACAAGCCAATATTGTCTCTAATGACCCACACAGCAAATGTATTTACTTATGGCACAGACAGCTGGGGCACAGAAGTCCAGAAGCTATACAGGACATTATAAAAAGAGGCTTATCAGAAGATTTGACAATAGCACCTTGCAAAGTGAAATGCAAGTGCTGTATTGAAGCGAAGGCCACATGTGTTCCCCTTCCACAGGCGTCTCAAAGAAAAACTACTCATCCCCAGCAGCTCATACACAGTGACGTGTGCGATCCAATGAAAACTCCCACATTAGGCGGGAACAGATATCTAGTGACTTTCATTGATACACAAATACTTATCTGATGAAACACAAGAACAAAACATCAGAGAAACTTCAAGAGTTTATTGCCATGTCTACCAACAGATTCCAGTGAAAATCAGGAATAATACGCACCGACAATGGAGGAGATCACATAAGCAAAGAAGTAGACTCATATCTGAAGAGACAAGGAATAGTACATAAGACAACCACAACATACACTCCTGAACAAAACGGTGTAGCAGAAAGGAAAAATCACACTCTTACAGAAATGTCCAGGCGCATGTTGTCGGATGCCAACCTACCTCACAAGTACTGGGGAGAAGCCGTCGTGACTGCAACCTACTTACAGAACAGACTACCCTCAAAAGCTTTTACAAGTACAACATTCAAAATGTGGCATGGATCAAAGCCTAGCTTAGGGCACATCAGAGTGTTTGGATGTAAAGCATATGTGAAAAGAGATCCAAGCTGGAAAACAGAGCCATAGAGGGCATTCTAGTAGACTACAGCAAGCAAACTAAGGGTTACAGAATCCTACATCCAAAGACTGACAAAATTACAATAAGCCGTGTCTATTTTGATGAGAGACCATCACCAGAAACAGATCCCTGAAAGCTGTGAAGTGAATATGCCAAGCAAACCAGACGAAAGGGTTCATAAAAGCGAACCTGTGCAGGAGTCAGAACAAGAGGTGGAGCTCACAATGCCTAAATCACGTTCCCCACCAGAACCTGATAAACTACCTGAATTCAGAAGATCCATTCGGACTACAAAGGGGATACCACCCCGCAAGCTGTCATACACTGTCAAAACACACATCATACTTGAACCAATATCCTGGGAATAAATAGAAAAACTGCCAAAACATGAAGCCAATAAATGGAAAAGGGCAGCAGAAGAAGAATTAGTCACTTCAAGAAAACAAAACCTGGACACTCTCAGAGCTCCCTCCTAACCCAAAACTATAGGAACTAAGTGGACTTTCAAAGTAAAGTCAGACGCAGAAGGGAATATCCATGAATACAAAGCCAGACTAGTTGCCAAGGGTTATTCCCAGAAATTCTGTGAAGATTATGATGAAACATTCACTCCCATCATAAAACACTCCACCATCAGAGCGCTTCTTAGCATTGCAGCCGGGAAGGGCATGCAAGTCAAACACATAGACGTTAAAACTGCTTTTCTATAGGGAGACATTAAGGAAGATCTCTACATGGAGCAAGGAGCAACCACCAGGGTTTGAGCAAGGAGTCAACCTTGTGTGTAAACTTCAGAAGAGCATCTACGGTCCTAAGCAATCTGCAAGGATGGGGAATGAGAAAGTGAATGAAGTGCTTGAGGGATTCTCAAGAGGTAAAGCAGACCCCTGTCTCTACTCCAGGAATCAAGAAGACAGATGGATATACATCCTTATCTATGTTGATGACATTATAACCTGTTTTGAACAAGAAGGGGATTACAATCAGATAGTTCACAAGCTAAAAGAACATTTTGAGATCAAAGAGCTAGAGAACATTAGGAATCCAAATACAGAGAGAAGAAGATGGAAGTTATCTTCTTAAAGAGGAAGTAAACCCAGATTGGGTTTATTTCCTCTACATTCCCCTGCAAAGTAGATGCATAATGGGCTACTATGCATTGCATAGTAGCCCATTATTTGCCACTTACCTGCACAAGAAGCCTGCGACGTCCAGCGCTGCCACCCGTCGCAGGCATCTTCTGCCCCTCTTCCTTCCGGGGCCGTGATCTCCGGCTCTGTGACTGGCCGGAGTAGCGTGACGTCACTCCCGCGCATGCGCGTGGGAGCCGCCAGTCACGGCACTTATTATAGGCTTATCTGTAGGTTAAAGTGGTTTTCACGAGTTGACAACCACTTTAACCAATCTCAGAAAATCTCTGAAATCTTGGAACAATTCCATATGAATGATGCAAAGGAAATGAAAACTCCTATGGAACCAGGCTATCTAAAGAGCAATGAAGCAGAAAACTTGCTACCCAGCAATTACATATATCACTGAGCAATCGGTAAACTTCTATATGCTGCCACTATGACAAAACCAGACATAGCCACAGCAGTGGTCATATTATGGAGGAAAGTTTCAGCTCCCAGTCAGTGTGACTGCAAAAAAAAGAGTGATGCAGTACCTCAAAGGAACAATTCTGATGAAGTTACGGTTACCAACCACATTGGATCCAAAACTGATCAAATATGTGGATGCTGATTGGGATGGGGACTGCACAGTTCACAAATCCATAACTGGATTCATCTTCCAGTATGGGGAACAAACCATAAGTTGGTCTAATCAAAAGCAAACAACTGTTTCTCTATCTTCAACTGAAGCAGAGTACATTGCAGCAGCATACGCATATCAAGAAGCAATATGGATTCGTCAACTTTTTGTGGACATTGGGGTAGACATGTCAAAACCAATTCCCATTTTTTGAAGACAACCAGGGATGTATAAAACTTACACAATCAGAAAGGAAAGAAGGTTAAATTTCGTGGGCAGTCAAGTTCAATAGAACATCAAATTGTAGTTAGTCTGTCCCCATCCCTAATGATTAAATAATATATAGAAGCAACCCCCTACGTAGGACTTTAAATGGGAGGACCAACTCAACAAGAGAGGAGAAATAGGTATACATAAAACATAATCAACATTTATTGATGCAGTTAAAAAATAGTCATCATCAAAATTGTACAAATCAAGCCACAATAGAATCAATACATATGATGGCAACAGAACACAGAAGACTGTGTCCCCAATGGGGACTGGAGACAACACAACATGAGAGCATAGAATGGATTAAAAGAAGACCACTGATCTGCCGTACTGGAGGGAGCAGACAGAGACCCAACGCATTTCGATGTTAGCAAGTGGATATCTTCCTCAGGGATATGTGGTCAATCATTAAAAACAACCATTCAAAACTTCAGGATACTGAGTATGTGGAATTGAAGCGGTGCAGAGACAATCTGCCTAAATAGGGTATATTCAGTGATCAAAATAGAGAATATGATGCAAGACTGTCTGTCAAAGCAAAATATAGCCTTCAGAGTTTCGGAATGATGGAGCTAGACCCAGGGCTGCATCAGTGGGATGTATAGGAATGATAGTAGAGGATATTCTTAGGTAGAGGGATCAAACTGATATGCAAAACGTGAAGGAGCACAGGCTGTACATGTCAGTGGCTCCAAGGACGGCTATCCCTGCGGACACTTTGTTGGAGAGTTTCTGCCTCCATGATCTCCCCCATTCTGGGGTGGGTCCGTTTTGGACACCTGGGTGCTGTGCCCCTTTTGGGGTGGCCCCCCTCTTCCAGCTATCCTGCCTGGACACATTTTGGTTATTGCCTACCTGCTCCACAGAGTATTGCCCTGTGTTCCTTCACGCTTTGCATATCAGTTTGATCCCTCTACCTAAGAATATCCTCTACTACTTGGACCTCCAAGTCCAAGCTCCATTATTACACTTATAGACCATGCTGTGGCCTAACGCAGCCCATGTCTATTGCTCTGTGAGACACAGAACAGAGGAGAAAGGTGCAGACAATATTTACTCCACTTCCAAATAATGGTAAGAAGAATTCCAAATTATGGCAATAATGCAGCTTAATGATGCATAGAATATTCCCAGGCTCACGCCGCCTGCTTCCCATGTAAACATGAGGAGGTTACTGCGGTGCACTAGATTTCTCCTTTACTCGTCAACTCTACTTTACATTCCAACACAGCCTTAGAACGGTAGTAAACTCTGCTTTGTCATTTTTACCTACAAGTAAGCTCATAATAAAGCTTACCTGTAGGTAAAATTAATATCTCCTGAACGTGCACCATTTAGGCTATATTCTAGCAAGCAGCAGCCAGTGAAGAATACCTGTGCTGTTCCTTCAGAGCTGTATGCCTTGGCTGAGACTCCCACATGCATGCGTAGGAGTGATGTTATCGAGGCTCGGCCATTCAAGCGGCCATAGCCCGTGAACCTAGAATGAAGACCAGGTGAAGATGGAAGCCTATGCAGCGGTGAAAGTGTGCCATTGGAGGGCTTCATTTCAAAGTAAGTCTTTCATAATGTACTAGTATGTGGTGCATACTAGCACATTATGACATTGCTTTGCAATATCATAAATCAAGTCCATATGCTGAACTCATGAGGGAGGGATCACAAAAGGGAGAACAATGTCCATGTCCACACTTCCATGTTTTTCAGGGCACTTCACCTCCTTCCCAACCCCTCCCCATGTTAATATAGTCTCAATAAAAGGGGTGGAGACAACAACAACTAGGGGAGGAACCACAGTTTATGAAAGACTGCTCAACTGACTCCTCTTACATGAGTGGGAATTAGATCATTCTGGCCAATCATGATGGCGTAAGACCCTGAGTGAGGAAGAAGCCAGGGGTAAGATGTCAACACTGGGAGCTCAGGGATGTTGTATCGCTGGAGGAGACATAAGTATTGGAGAGTTTAGGTCTGCTATAAAAGATTCAGTCTAGTTGGGCAGCTACAATACATCAGCGGTCACCAACCAGTGGTCTGTGGATCATGAGAATATTTTGGTGTTCCTCAGGGGTTCTGCCACAAATCAATATTGTGGCAAATGTATACCGCCCAATGTTGTTTCCAGTGTTGTTCTCAATGCACGCTGACAGTCAATAGTGTCAGCGTGCATTGAAACCCGATGCCTCCTCTGTAGTTCCGGCTCCTGTGAACTCAGAGAGAGGTGCCAAGAGTAGTGCAGAGATCCGAAGGTGAAGGAGGGGACTTCCAATGGCAGCGCTGATCACAGACTGTGGGAGGGAGCACGGAGCTCAAGCACATGGTTGGATAAGGTGATGAGGTCCAATGATGAGTCTGTGTAAGGCAGAAGTGTGATAAAGAGCGTGGGGTGGGGTGCAAAGAGCCGGAGAATTGTGTGTATAAGGTAGCAGTGTGATCCAGGGGGAATGGGACAGAGAGCCGGAGCATTATGTGTATAAGGCAGCAGTGTGATCCAGGGGGAGCGGGGCAGAGAGCCAGCGCATTGTGTGTATAAGGCAGCAGTGTGATCAAGGGGGAGGGGGCAGAGAGCCGAAGCATTGTGTGTATAAGGCAGCAGTGTGCTCCAGGGGGAGTGGGGCAGAGAGCCTAGCATTTTGTGTATTAGGCAGCAGTGTGGTTAGGGGGAGGGGGGTAGAGAACCAGAGAATTGTGAGTATAAGGCAGCAGTGTGATCCAGGAGGAGGGGGTAGAGCACCGGAGCATTGTGTGTGTAAGGCAGCAGTGTGATCTAGGGGGAGGGGGCAGAGAGCTGTAGCATTGTGTGATTGTATAAGGCATGTAAAATTCATGTTAGTGGTCTGTGGGATTCAAAATTGTGAGCTTAGTGGTCCATGAGCTCCAAAAGATTGGGGACCACTCCTTTACATAAGTGCACCTCAGACAAATGGACATCCTTTTTCATTATTATTGTACTCCTATATTAGGACTAATATAGGACAGCACCTAATTTGAAAATATATTTCTTTATTATTAAGCCAATAATGTCACGGGGTTGGGGTTATCACACCATAACCCTCTGAGGCAATAAAAGCAGAATTCCTATTGGATACCTATTATCTGATGGCAAGACTACCAGAAAGGCTTGGTTTACACCTATGCAGTTTTCTTTTGACCCATTTCTGCAGTGCTTTTTGCGCATTTGCACGTGCGTTTTTGGCACATCTTTCACACATTTTTTGTTGTGTTTTACATTTTTTATGCTTTTTTTTGGGGGCGGGGGGCAATTAGTTGCTGGGCAGATTAAGAAAACATACTACATGCTTTACAACAGCTTCTCCATTGAAGTCTATTGAATCAAAAACATTTTGCATTTGAAAAAGCCCCTGACCCTTTCCAAAAATGCAGCGTCTGAAAAAAAGCATAGTGTGACCATGTCCCATAGGAAACCATGTAAAATGGACTGTAGTGCGTTTCTGCAAAAAGCATTAAAAAAACGCATAGGTGTGAACTGAGCCTAAGGGCCATTGAAAATAATGGGCTGTCTGTGAAATCTAAGGATGTGAAAAGCCCACAATGCTCCTGGTGGCCAGCGATCATGTGACCTTTTCCTAGGATAGTGTGATTTGGAAATGACAACTTGTGCTCTATTGGGTTATGTGAAATATAAATTCAAATAACAGATTTATCCCTCTGAGTCATACTTCTTAGTTCTTGATGCCTGGTATGACTTTTAAAACAAAAATGTGTATTAAAAAAAATCTCTTCCCAGCACAGCTTGCGCACGCACATCCCAATTTCATATCCTTTGGATAATAACTGTGATGCATTATCAGGCTGCGCTATCACACAGAGCGAGATCCTCGGCATCCTCCATGAATACGCCCCGTATAATAGGCTCTGCGGTGAAGTATCTGGGTCATGTTGTCATTTCACAGTATGAATACAGACGCTTCTCTTTTACATGCCATTGTGACATTCTCCATGTAATCGCTCGACGGATTCTCCGCACGAAGGATTAACTATTATGAGCAAATCATACCATTTTACATCTGTTAAGGCACGTATGAAGCACATTGTTATTTCAGTTGTATAAAGGTGCACACTCATAACAGATAAGCGTCAAAGGATAATGATACACCATGGGTTCCTGCCAAGCACATTACAGGCCTTTCAGCGTCCCCCTGTGTTACTTGGCAGCTTTTCCCTGAAGAGTGATCCTACATTTCAAGAAAGTACTTTCCATTTTCCTAATCAGTTTTCTTTTTGGAGCCGGGAGCTGTAGGGTTTTGTGGTGAGACTTTCATGGCAATGGCGCTGAGAATTCCAACTCAAGATGTGGTGACTATGCAGAAGACGGGTTTACTAGTGTTAGGGATTCATTTAGTAGGGGTCTCCCAACTTTTCAAACAAAGGGCAGGTTTATTGTCCTTAAGACTTGATTGTGTCCAGCAGGAGGAGAAAATGTCATGGGCTCGGCATGAGTGAGAATAAATATGGCCTCAGGGTTGGTGGTCAGTAGGAGTAGTGTCCCTATTAGTAGGAGAAATAGTATCCAATCATTGGTATCGGTGGAAGAAATAGTGCCCCATTGTTGGTGTCAGTGGGAGGAATAGTGCCTCATATCAATGGGAGGGATAGTGCCCCAAGGGCAGGATAAAGGCTAGCAAAGGGCCACATTTGGCCCTTGGGCCGCAGTTTGGAGACCTCTGATTTAGAGGTTAGGTTAGTGTTAGGTGTTTTCGAGGTTCACCTTTTCGCTGCCAGAGCCGTTTTTGCATTTTTTGCACACATGTTTAAAAAATTATTTTAGGCCTGAAGATTACACAAAACCCCCAAACATTATATATTTTCTGAAAGCACACACTCTAGAGCAGTGTTTCTCAACTCCGGTCCTCGGGACCCACCAACAGGCCAGATTTTAGGTATTACCTTGTGGAGATGCAGACCAGAATACTGCAATCACTGAGCAGCAAATTATATCACCTGTGATGTATTTCAGTTATCCTGCAAACCTGGCCTGTCGGGGGGTCCCGAGGACCAGAGTTGAGAACCACTGCTGTAGAGAATGAAATAGGTAGTTCCAATTTTTTTATCTCACACAATATTACTGCAAAGGCAATTAGGCCACGTTCACACTGCTCTACCCGTGCAGCGCCTTTTAGCTGTGTTTTACCGGCAAAGCAGCGCCGCTTTTGATTTGGGAGCACATCGCTTTTAACCCCCCGAGGGGGTGAAAAAGGGGTTAAAAGCACCGGTTAGCGCCGCTGCCAAAGCGCTGTGCTGGAGCTTCAGCAGCGTTGCCCATTCATTTCAATGGGCAGGGCGGTGTTGGAGCGTTGTACACACAGCTCCCGCACTGGCTCAAAGATGCTGCGTGCAGGAGTTCTGTGAATGTCCCGCAAAGCGCACCAACCCCAGTGTGAAGAGTCACACTGAGAAGAATGGGTAGGGGATTTGAGGCTATTTCTAGCACTAAAACGCCTGAAAACCGCCTCATTGTGAAAGGGGCCTTACTGCAATTTTTAGTAAAAACACACTAAAGTGAATTTTAGGGCAAACAAGCGCACTAAACTACCCAAATTTTTGGATAAATAGATACCCAACATGCCAAACCTTAAAATTGCGTGTGCCCGTGAAATGACAACAAACTTCAGTACACTGTATTTTCTATGGGCTTCACAAAAGCTTATATGTCATCAGTTTGGAGGAGGTCTGGTGCTAGAATTATCACTCTCACTGCGGCGTGCACAGCGATATGTAATATGTGTATCACAATTGAGGTTTTAATGTGTTAGTGCCCCCAATGCTTTCGTTTACATTCATACATGCCTATATGTGGAGGTGGGGGGTCTCAAAAAAATTTTGGGGGGGATTTTATATGCTTGGGTATAACTTTATTTTTTTGCAAAAAGAAAAATATCTTTTTTAACTTTAATTAAAACGATTGGAAAAACTTTTTTTCTCATTTTGGACAGAGCAAGGGAGTATTATAACTAGAGTTGAGCGAACACCTGGACGTTCGGGTTCTGCTGGTCCGTCCGAACTTCGGGACAAAGTCCGGGTCCGGGTCCGGACTGAACCCGAACGATCGCACGGACAATGAACCCCATTGAAATCAATGGGGACCCGAACTTTTAGGCACAAAAATGGCTGTAGCAAAGTCCTGGAAAGCCCCAGAGGGCTGCAAAAGGAAGTAAAATGGGGGTAAGGGTAGGGCAAGTGCCCTACAAAAAAAAATGGGGACAGGGAAATAACTTTAAATATTTTTAAAAAAATAAAAACAAAAAAAAGCAAAAATGGAGGTGAATGTGGATCATCTTCAAACTGTCTCTGAAAAGTATTAATTAACGGTAGAAACCATATAACTGTTCCAAAATCATCTTCAAACTAGGGCAAGTGCCCTACAAATAAATGGGGATAGGGAAAATAAATTAAA
>BLSH010135249.1:1539099-1559273 GCA_018402905.1 Glandirana rugosa
AGGGAGTGCGACAGTCGCGTTCCCCTTTTTTTTGATAGTGTCTAGAAAACAAATGTAGTGCACTAGTCGGTAGTATCCGACTGTCGACTAGTGCACCATTCCCCGGCCCTGGCTTCAATTCCTCTAAGTGGGAGAGATAAACAGGACAACTGTTAATAGTAACTTTCATTTTCTTTTAGGGTTTAAAACCCAACAGGGGTCTTTTCATTATGTCCTCTTTAGAAGGTTACCCCTGTGATTAAGACCACTGGACCCCCCAGGGGTTCCTTAAGGGAATTAAACGTCCCTAAAGGAGAGTGAAGGACAAACCGATAACCTGTCCTTCACTGCCCCGAACGATTTTTGAAATGTCCGGGTCCGGGTCCGTGCCACGGACACCCGAAAGTTCGGTACGGACCCGAACGTTACAGTCCGGGTTCGCTCAACACTAATTATAACCTGTCAAATTTTTTTTTGCCATCTATGTCCCATTGCGGAGATTTACCGTCACTTCCTGTCCAATAGCCAAACAGGAAGTGAGAGGAAATCCCTGCAAATTAAGGGAATTCCTTGGGGACCCCCCAGGTCACCAGAATTAGTGTCCCCATTGGAAGATTTCTCCTGTATTACTTTTCTGGGGACAACCCAAAATTTGGGATTTTCTTTTACTTTCAATGATAATTGTCAACAGGACAAATAGAGAGGGTGAATCTCCTTAACTTCGGTCCCGGCCCCTTACCACGTGATCAGCTGTCAGCCTATGATGGCTGATCACGTGATGTAAACAAAAGATCTGTGATAGTTTTTTTTCCCCTTGCGCTGACAGCGTGAGGGAAAAAAAAAGCTGATCATCGCAGGCTTCTGTCAGAGGGACATCAGTCCCTGGCACAGAGAGCCACGGATGGCTGTCTGCGCCTACCAGTGCCACCTATAATTTCCCACCAGTGCCACCTACTAGTACCCACAGTGCCACCTACCAGTGCCCAGAAGTGCCACCTACTTTTGCCCAGCAGTGCCACCTATCAATGCCCACCAGTGTTGCCAATCAATGCCCATCAGTGCCTCATCATCAGTGCAACCAATCAGTGCTGCCTATCAGTGTCACCTACCAGTGCCCATCAGTGCCACCTCTCATTGCCCATGAGTGCCGCCTCATCAGTGCCCATCAGTGCCGCCTTATCAGTGCTCATCAGTGCAGCCTCACCAGTGCACATCAATGAAGGAGAAAAATTACCGGTTTTCAAAAATTTATAACAAACTATGAAAATGTTTTGTGTTTTTTTACAAAATTTTCTGTCTTTTTAATTTTTTTTAGCAAAAAAAAAAAAACCCAGCAGTGATTAAATACCACCAAAAGAAAGTTCTATTTGTGGAAAAAAATTATAAAAGTGTAATTTGGGTACAGAGTTGCATGACCGCGCAATTGTCATTCAAAGTGCAACAGAGCTGAAAGCTGAAAATTGGTCTGGGCAGGAGGGAGGTTAAGTGCCCAGTAAGCAAGTGGTTAACGGGGAACAGGTAGCAGAAAAAAAAAAAAAAACATGACAGGGGTTCTAATCCTTCTCCACTCTATCCAAAACTCAAAAAAAAAACTTTTGCCTTTAGTTATACTTTAACTTTTTTTTCATCACATAGGGTACAAAAAGTCCCTGTGATGATTTTTAGGGGATTTTTAGGATTTTAAATGAGACATCCGATGTCTCCTCTTGGCTCCACTGAATGTTTTACAATGCACATTGCACTGCAGTACATCCCTTACGAGGTAAGCTAGCCGGGGACACTGAGAGGCTGACGAGGAAGTGACGTCACTTTCCAGGTTTCAGCAAAAAGGGGCGGAGAGTGGGCATGTTTCTGCTCTACTCCTTCCCCTCCACCCACCAGCAACTGCCATGTCAGTCCCGGATGGGCAAGTTGAGTCCAGAAAACATGGCGGGGGGTGCCCGGGTGGCGGAGGGCGCCGGTACCAGGGGTATGTGAGCAGCTGCCCGAATGCTTTCACCTGACAGGCAGGAGTCTGACTGTCAGTTTTACACACAGTGGCTGCAGCCACCAGATTGTGTGTGAAACCCCTCTGCTGTCGGGTCCGTACAATGTATGGGCCTGGCAGCAAAATAGTTATGGGAAGGTTAGTGTTATAGGGCTTACTTTACAGAAATAAGCATATCTAAACCCAAATGTGAAAATTGTATACATTGCAGCTTACCAGTCAGCTTTCTTTAACAGACCAAGCAGTCCAGCAAAAGTAGCAGTTAGAGGGTTGAGACAAACCATTTAACACAGACATGGGTGCTTACCGTGCTCAGTTTGTATTGATTTATGCAAAATCTTTATCCCAAATGTACCTGCTTAAAAAATGTTGGCTGGAGTTAAACTTTAAATTGTTAGTCACATGTAACACTACCCTCTCCCGACAGTGCTGCTTTCCAAGGGTGTCTCCTCCATAAATTATGAAGCCACTCTAAGACAAGAAATGTGTTACTGGCTGGATGATCAGGGGAAAATAATCACTTCGATATTGGGCACTTTTACCCCCTTCCTGCCTAGGCCCATTTTCAGCGCTGTCACACTTTGAATGAAAATTGCATGATCATGCAACAATGTACCCAAATTAATTTTTTTGCATTTTTTTTCACGCAAATAGAGCTTTCTTTTAGTGGTATTTATTCAGATTTTTTATTTTTTGCTAAAAAAAAGACCACAGTTTTCAAAAAAATAAAAAATGTGTTATCTACATAAGAGCTAGAGAAGGAGAAACAGCAGTGCACCAATCTTCCCGGTGAAAGGCTCTGTGTGTGTGTGGGGGGGGTTCATGTCAGGATAAGTCTGATCATTGGAGCAGAGCAGGCTGAGTTCCCTGCATAGCTAGGGAACTGACCACGTTGTGTTCTCCTGCTTAGTTTGGTCAGCTCTTAATAGGAAAGCAGAGGGACTGGCAGGAACACCAAGGATTTAACACAAAGGAAGCAATACAAAGAACACAGGATACTTTCTCATACAAGTACATTGTACAGCAGGCACATATCAGGAATATGAAATTTTAGGTTAACATATTCTTTAACTGAGCAAAAGGAGTACCGCTATTGGTATACTTTTGGCAATCGGACATGGGAAGTTCAGGTCTATGATACAGCAGGGGCAGGGTTGTTAGAAGCCGCTCTGCCCACCCTTCTGTTGCCCGGTCACAGAAAGGCTTTGTACTATATTAACCCTTTTTGCAAAATATAAAGGTGTTGATTTACTAAAGGGAAATAAACTGTGGACTTTGCAAAGTGCAGTTTCTCCAGAGCTTAGTAAATGAGCAGAAGCTCTGCTGACTTCCACCATCCAATCATGTGCAAGCAAAAATGCTGTTTTTTTTATTTCCCTTGCATGTGATTGGTTACCTTTTCCAAAGTGAAGCTTTACCTCATTTACTAAGCTCTGAAGCAACTGCAAAGTGTACAGTCTATTTGCCGTTAGTAAACCCCAAAGTATTCTGTGAATGGACAGTGGATGGGCAGAGTGCAGCAGAGTACATCTCCCCTGTCAGAGCACCAGGAGTATAGCTATAGCGGTACTCCCTGCGCTCAATAAAAATGTAAATAGTAAATAAAAGAAATAAGTCCATGAGGTGTCATACACCTTGTTGGTTTTACCTCTTATAAACAAGCATATATTTATAAGTTCTGCAATTCCTGGAGTTCTGATCCAAGAATGAATTTAGCCTTAACTGCTATACCCTCCCGATCTTGGCTGTTTAATTGGAAGCTGGTTTTATCAAAAGTAATATAAAACTGCATAGCATCACCGCACTAAACAAAAAACCTGCTGGTAAATCAGATCAACAAACAACAAGAAATGTGTCTATGGTTCAATGACTTTGTCAAGGCATTTGATCGAGTCGAGCATGACATCCCCATAGAAACACTCTTGAAAAGTATATGAAAAGATGTTTGCTTCATAGGCACTGTCTGTAACTAACAGCAAAGGTTTATGAAGGTGGATACAAAACACGAACACGAGATAACAATAGAAAGAGGAGTGCGCCAAGGATGTGTTCTGTCTCCACTTATGTTCAATACCTATACAGGCCAAGTATTTCTGAGAGTGTTGGGATGTAAAATCGTACAGAATATAAGCTATGCAGACAATATGTTTTGCTTGCAGATTCTTAACCGCTTCAATACCGGACACTTTTAACCCCTCCTTGCCCAGGCCAATTTTCAGATTTCAGTGCTGTAACACTTTGAATGACAGTTGCGCGATCATGCTACATTGTACCCATAAGACATTTTTTATCAATTTTTTTCACACAAATAGAGCCTTCTTTTGTTCTTTTAGTGGTAGTTAATCACCACAGTTTTTTTTTTTTTTTTGCTAAAAGTAAAGTTGAAAAAAAGTGTTTTTCTTTATTTGCAAGATTGCAAAAGATAGTAGGACAAACCCCAAAAATGTATTCAAATATATTAACCACTTCAGCCCCGGAAGAATTTCACACTTTAGGACCAGAGCACTTTTTGCAATTCGGCACTGCGTCGCTTTAACTGAGAACTGCGCGGTCGTGCGACGTTGTACCCAAACTAAATTTGGGTCCTTTTTTTCCCACAAATAGAGCTTTCTTTTGGTGGTATTTAATCCCCTCTGCGTCATTTCTGATCACCGCTATAAACAAAAGAAGAGTGACAATTTTACAAAAAGACCCAAATGTATTACTTTTTGATAAAATACAAATCCAAAAAAAAATATAAAAAAACATTTTTTTCATCAGTTTTTGCCGATTTATATTCATCCTCATATTTTTGGTAAAAAAATCGCAATCGGCGTTTATTGATTGGTTTGCGCAAAAGTTGCCACATTTACGGATGATGAGAATTCATTTCTGGGGTTTTTATTTTTTTTTTATTTTTTACTAGTAATGGCGGCAATCTGAGATTTTTAGCGGTACTGCGATATTTCAGCGGACATGTCGGACCATTTTGACACTTTTTTGGGACCATTGGCATTTATACAGCGATCAGTGCTATAAAAATGCACTGATTACTGTGTAAATGCCATTGGCAGTGAAGGGTTTAACCTGCAGGGGGCACTCTAAGGGTTAACTGTGTTCCCTGGGCGTGTCCTAACTGTGTATGGGCTGCCCTAGCAGGGGAAGGGAAGTGATCACGGCTTCCATATAGAGGAAGGCTGTGATCACAGCCCTTCCCCCTCTCACAGAACGGAGGTCCGTGTTTACTTACACGGACCTCCGTTCTGTCAGTGCGGGGGGGCCATCGCGGGTAGCTGGCGGCGATCGAGTCCGCTGCACCCGCTCCCTGGCTCCCCCCGAACACAGTGAGCGCCCGGGTGCGCCTTCGGCGGCGCACGCGCGCTCACGATGCTAGTTATCGCGGCCGCCGTCCTGTGACGGCGGTTTGCGATAACGAACCACCTTGTCGCCGTCACACTGCGGCGGGCGGTCGGCAAGTGGTTAATAGTAAAAAGGTCAGGTCTGAGCATGTAGGCCCTTTATAAAATAATCTAGAGTGCGTGACTGGGGACAAAGAGAAGGCAAACTTATTAAATACTTTTGTCAGCTCTGTGTATACAAAGGAGCATGGGGGAGCTCATGTCCATAATGGGGGTCGTAGTGTTACAGCCATAAATGATCCACAATGGCTCAAAAGTGTCTAATTTTTAGGCACTCCTTAATGACTGGAATAGTACCACTGGATTGGCGTAGGGCCAATGTGGTGCCCATATTTAAAAAGGGATCAAAGTCTTTACCAAGAAACTATACCTGTTCATTTAACTTCTATAGCTGGGAAGATACTGGAGAGTTTAATAAAAGACCACATAGATGAGTTCTTGTTTGAAAAAAATGTTTTAAGCAACAGACAGCATGGATTCATGAAAGACAGAAGTTGTCAAACAAATCTGATTTCTTTTTATGAGGAGGTAAGTAAAACCTTGGACAGAGGGGTGGCTGTGGACGTGGTGTACTTGGATTTTGCTAAAGCGTTTGACACCGTTCCCCACACACGGCTAATGTGTAAGGTAAAGTCTACAGGCTTGGAAAGATCAATTTGTAAATGGATAGAAAACTGGCTAAAAGACCGAATTCAGAGAGTAGTGGTTAATGATTCTTATTCTGAATGGTCTAAGGTTATCAGTGGTGCACCCCAAGGTTCAGTGTTGGGACCCTTGCTTTTCAATATATTTCTAAATGATATCGGGTCTGGGATTAAAAGTACCATTTCAGTGTTTGCAGATGACACCAAGCTATGCAGTGGAATAACGGTCCTTGCAGGATGTCTACAACTTACAAGCCGACCTCAGTGCACTGTCTAATTGGGCGACTGTGTGGCAAATGAGGTTTAATGTTGATAAATGTAAAGTTATGCACTTGGGGGCTAAGAATATGCATGCATCGTACATACTAGGGGGAGTACAACTGGGGGAATCCATAGTGGAGAAGGATCTGGGGGTTTTGGTAGATCATAAGCTTAATAATGGCATGCAATGCCAAGCTGCGGTTTCCAAAGCAAGCAAAATCCTTTCTTGTATTAAGAGAGGCATGGACTCCAGAGATAGAGACATTATTTTGCCCTTCTGTACAAATCATTAGTAAGATCTCATCTGGAATATGCAGTTCAGTTTTGGGCACCAGTTCTCAAAAAGGATATCGGGGAACTGGAGAAAGTGCAGAGAAGGGCAACCAAACTAATAAGAGGCATGGAGGAGCTCAGCTATGAGGAAAGATTAGAGGAACTGAATTTATTCTCTCTTTAGAAGAGGAGATTAAGGGGAATATGATCAACATGTACAAGTATATAAGTGGTCCATATAGTGAACTTGGTGTGGAGTTATTTACTTTAAGGTCATCACAAAGGACAAGGGGGCACTCTTTACGTCTAGAGGAAAAAAGATTTCATCTCCAAATACAGAAAGGTTTCTTAACAGTAAGAGCTGTGAAAATGTGGAATAGACTCCCTCCAGAGGTGGTTTTGGCCAGCACGGTAGATTGCTTTAAAAAAGGCCTGGATTCTTTCCTTAATGGAAATAATATAACTGGGTACTAACATTTTTAGATAAAGTTGATCCAGGAAGAATCTGATTGCCTCTCGGAGGATCAAAAAGGATTTTTTTCCCCAGCTATAGCAAATTGGATCATGCATTGCTGGGGTTTTTTGCCTTCCTCTGGATCAACTGTGGGTGAAGGATTGTATATGGGATTGTATGGTTATATATAATTTTTCTATTTTTTTTTTCGGTTGAACTAGATGGACTTGTGTCTTTTTCAATCTGACTAACTATGTAAATATGTTTCTGTTTTAAAAATTTGCGAATAAAAAATCTTTCTTCATAAATTTAGGTCAAAACGTATTTTGTTCAATTTCCTTGGTGAAACTATCTCAAATCGGTGTTTATTATTTAGTCTGTAGGAAAGTTCACAAACTATGGTACAGTATATATCTGAAAATTGATTGGTGCTGATGTACTAATCTCATTTCTTGAGACCCAAAATGCCAGGAAAGTACAAGTATCCCTAAATGACCCCTTTTTGGAAAGTAGACAGTGGCAAGTGTTTTGAAGTTGTAATTTTTTTGTCATAATTGTTTGGAAAATTAAGACATTTTTTACATTTTTTAAAAAAAAATCCCAATTTTTACATACTGTCACCAGTGCAGTACAGCGTTATCATATAACTGTGTGTGGCACTGACTGGTGACAATATGTAAAACATTTTTTGTTTTTATTTCTTCAATTTCCAAAAAAGTAATCATTAATATAAATTGTAAATTAATATTTTTTTAAATTGTATTTCTTGTTTATTACATTTTTTTCTTTTATTTAGGATCTTTTTTAACACACTGTGACCAGAGCAATACAGTGTTAGCATAGTAACATTGTACTAATCTGGGGAAATGATCAGGATTTTTTTTTCACTTTATAATTGCTTATGCCAGTGAATTTCATTGGTATAAGCAACCATATTTACTGAATGAAACAGATTTATTCAGTGTCTTTTGTTGTGATTAGCTGGGATCGGCCAAAGCTAATCACATGGTACAGATGACCCGTGATTGGCCCTGTCTGCACCATGTGATCACTGTGACCAATCACAGCTAGGAACACAATTGTACACATCCAT
Source organism: Glandirana rugosa (assembly GCA_018402905.1). Taxonomy (NCBI): domain Eukaryota; kingdom Metazoa; phylum Chordata; class Amphibia; order Anura; family Ranidae; genus Glandirana; species Glandirana rugosa. The sequence goes on from BLSH010135249.1 coordinate 1,547,189, forward strand.
TGTTTACAAATGTCATGTGATCTGCTGTGATCGGTCACAGCGATCGCATGGTATTGGCAGCGGGCCAGTATAGTGATCAGTCATCGGTTGCATCCGGCGGACACAGCCGGTGACAGATTGCTCCTCTGTGCGGCCCCACAGCCACGCGAGAGGGGCGTTTGGGGAGGACATCATATGACATCCACTCAGAACAACGAAAGTCCTGCCCGGTCATGATTTTGCAATTGGCCTGGCGGGAACTGGTTAAGAAGGCTTCAACTGCCTAGTGAAATAGCAGAAAGTGGCAAGAAATTCTCCATCCAAATAAAACGCCGGTACAATATTAGGTGGCGTTTGTTGGCGTTTTGTGGCGTCGGCGTCAAAAAACGTCAAAACGTTACAGCTTCAGAACGCGATGGCCGTGTGTATGAGGTCTTAAGGTGCCTACTGTACTGTCCCACATTTTTGTATTTTTATGTCTTGCATTGAACTGCATGAAGTTATTATTCTTTGTAGTATGCTGACATAAGACATAAGACTTGCTTACTAATGTGATTTTGGTATCTTCCTCTGTCCTCCCCTACTGTTTAGTGTCTTCAGTCCTAGCTAGACCCTCTCCATGATCCCTAAAGCCGGCCCTAGATAGATTAAATCTAGGCCAGTTCAGCAGGGAGTGGTCGAGATTTGATTCATCTATGGGCAGGCTGGTTGTACTGAAGTTGATCCATCAATCAACTTCAATACATGCAGCCTGTCAGACTTTTTTCATGTAATCACTGCCAGCAGAAAATGCCGCCAGCAGTGATCATTATGTTCTGCCAGCAGGGAAAGCTCCCCTCCAGCAGAACACAGTAGCTGTAAGGGAGGAATTCCACCATCAACACTGACTGTGTTGATGGCTGAAATTAGTAATTTTCTTTCCTTCCATCTGTGTTGTAAGGAAAAAAATTGCATTATCTATCGGCTGCTTAAAGCGGAGCTTAACCCTATCTAACACCCATGGCCCTACTGGTAGCTAACACCTCTGCCTTTATTCTTTTTCATTTTTTTTTTATAAATACCTTTATTTTGTTTAAATTTCCCACACTTCGGTTCTATCCCTGCCACGTGTTGGCGGTAATTCTGAAGTTGGTACGATATTTCATACTTTTTGGTCCTGTTCTGTTCTGGGACCTTTTTGGGAGGAGGTGATGACCACCATAAAACATTTAACCTCAGTTGATTTGAAAGGTAATCCGGCATGCCTACTCCACCTGAAGGAAAGACCCCTTCGGAAGTTTAAAAATATCTTTTAGGCCCTTTTCACACAGATTGTTCTGTTCAGGTCCGCCTGTCCGTTTTTCAGGTGGACCGGAACGGATGCCCCATTCTCCTTTATGGAGCGATGGATGTCAGCAGTGACATTAGGGTTGCCACATCATCCCTTTAATCCAGGATACATATTAATTACACAGGTTCTGTGGCTGATTAAGGTGGTAATTAAACTTACTTGGTGCCTCATCTGCATTAAATTAGCCTCAGAACAACCTGTGTAATTCATATGTGTCCTGGATTAAAGGGATGATGTGGCAACCCTAGGTGACATGTCTGCTGACATCCGCTGCTCTCCGATCTGATCCGTGGTCCCTAAAGTCAGACGGATGGAAACACTGTTTTTCAATCCGTCTGCAGATCGAATGACAATGGACAGATGGTCCGTTGTCATACGATTTCCCATAGAGGAGAGCATCACTCTGACAAATCCGTCGCCGCACAGTGAGCGGAGACAGATCTGTCATCCCCCGGCTCAGCGGGGATCAGCGAAGCGATCCCCACTGAGCAAAAACGGACCCTGCACATGGGCACGTCCATGTGAAAGGGGCCTTACAATGTAGTTTCTCAATGCAGCAAAGGCTTACATCCCTGCCTTATTTAGGCAGTCCTGACTGCCAACCAGAGTTCTGCGGTATTCTAAAATTAATGATATCCACCATATGGAGGAACTGACAGCTACTCTCCACAATTCTGAAGAACAATTTAGAGACAAGTGGAGGCCCTGGAGATACGTTACATGTATGGAAGCCTATATGCAGAATGTTGCCCATTCTGAGTCAACACTGAGCTGAATTAAGCCTCGCACACACGGTTCGACTGTCGTATGCAAACGGTTGTACAACCGCTCGTTGTATGATCATCCGACCGTTAGTACTTGTGATTAGAACAGCCGACGTACGATGGTAGTACAACAGGGGTTGTATGAGCAAACTATAAAACTTTGGTAGTACCAACAAGCGGTCATACGACCATTGTATCGTGTGTACAAAGAAGTTGATCCAACAAGTTGTATTGTGCAAAACACGCATGCTCAGAAGTCAGGAATGGCCGGGCGCTAATTACATGCTCCTGAACTTTCTCTTTATATGTTCATAACATGTCACTACATTCGGCTTGGTCGTACGATCGTGTAGTGCATGTCAGTACGCAAGTTACGTGATCCAACATAAGATTTGGTCCGTTCGGTCATACGACCGTTGAACCATGTGTACAAGGCTTTAGACAATGGTCCAGATTATCAGGAAAGGCCTTTTGTTTCATTACCTTTCGGAGGATGCCTCATTATCCTGTGCACTTGTCTTCCCCTTCCTTCCTCTTTCAGTTTCTTTTGCCCTCTTATTGCTTTCTATCTTTTTAGAAGAAAATATGATTACTGGTAGACTTCTCTGAAAAAAAATATATTTTTTTTTTCTGCAATTCTTATTGATAAATTAATAATTCATAAGTGCAAGATGTGCCAGCACACCTGACTTTCCAATTTTTTTTTTGATATCTTGTATTTACTTTGTATTTATTTTCTAAGTTTAATGTCAGATCTTGGTATGATTTCTCTTGGGCCCCTTGGTATCGCTGTCTTACGTTCTGTAGTTCATGCAAAGCTGCATTCATACGGTCTGAAACCCTTTACATAGTTCTCATTTTTTGTTTTCCTGTCAGATTTATATGCCAAACTGATTCACTGTACTCTTAATTAAACAGGAAGATGTACTGTGGTAACTTGTTGTATCTGAGAAGCTTTGCCATAATAAACACATTAAAAAAATAAATGTCTGCACTTCTGGGCCTTGCCCCTGCAAAAGGTACGTCATCTCTGGTCTCCCATTAACTCCTGGGATATCAGTGTCATTAATCCCAGGAATCAACGGGCATTCCTCTGCTGCTGGCATCCCATTATCTCAAAACCGAAAATGGCGCAATGCCAGATGGAGTTAGGTGCCATATTTGAAAGGTTCACTTGAGCACAGTGTTGTTGCCGCACATGCACAAGATCCTGATGTGCATGCTGAGTAGCCAGCTGCACAAAATACAGGAAGCAAGCAAACCTGGTGGTTTCAAATGCCAGCAGTTGAGATGGCCACCGCCATCTGTACAAGAATAACAATTCAGGTATGGAATTATATATTTTAGACACTGTTATCAGCAATAACAATGCATGATGTTGAAAAAGCAAAAATTAAGAGGCACAATAATATGTTTATTGATTATTACTCAGGAAGACTGTAGCTCCTCTTAAGACCCCTATTACACTGGGTCATTTTTCAGGTGCTGCGTTGCTAAAAATAGCGCCTGTACAGCACCTGAAAAACTCCCACCTCCCATTCTTCCCAGTGTGAAAGCCCGAGTGCTTTCACACTGGGGCGATGCACTTTCAGGATTAGAAAAAAAGTCCTGCAAGCAGCATATTTGGAGCGGGGCGCTAATTGTAATTAATGGGCGGCGCTTCCGAATCAGCTGAACACCACTTTGGTCGCTCCATGCAGTGGCGCTTTTAACCCCTCCTTAAACCCATATTGGGGATTAAAAGCGTTCCACTCCCGCCAGCATATCACCGCTATAATAGCGGTAAAGTGCCGCAAACTTGCGGCGCTTTACCGCAACCACCCCCCTGCCCCAGTGTGAAAGTAGCCTTAAGTTAGTTTTACAGTGGAGAAAATAATTATTTGATCCCCTGCAGATTTTGTAAGTTCCAAATCTTTTATTTAGGCAGAAGCAAAAGACAGGATAAATAGCATCAAAACAGTAAAGTTGTAGAACACAAAAGGTTCAATATGGCAATACAGTATTTCCATATTAGAGACAATGGCAGAAACCACATGTATTACTGAAGTCCGGACTGCACAATTTAGCACCAGCCTGTATCCTTACTAGGTAAACATTGTATTTATGTGAAAATAGAGGGAGGCCAATTGTGCAGAACCGAAGAAAACAAGAAAACATTCCACAAAACCTATCTGTATCAATTTTCACTTTTTCCTTAAATTTGACAAGAAAGAGAGTGGAGCTGTGAGAGCTCAGAAAGAAGATAGAGGAAGGGAAGAAAGAGGAGAGGGAGAGGAACATAGGGAAAGGGGGAAGAGGGGAAGAGAAGGAAGAGGGAAAAAAGAAGGAGGGGGGGGCAGAGGGAATATGGATTTTCAGAGTGTCTAAGATTCATGGGATTAAGTACATTATTTCCATCAGCGTTCACATATCACTCACGAGATTTGTATAATGAGATCAGTCGAGATTTTATAAGTTTGCCCACTTACAAAGAAATGACGGGTCCATCATTTTTTATCATAGGTGTATTTTAAATGATAGAGACAGAATATCAAAAAAAAACCATGAAATAAACACATGATACAAATGTTATAAATTAAGTTGCAATCCAGTGAGTAAAATAAGTATTTGATCCCCAAGCAAAACATGACTTAGTACTTGGTGGAGAAACCCTTGTTGGCAAGAACAGTGGTCAGATGTTTCTTGTAGTTGGTTACCAGGTTTGCACACATCTCAGGAGGGATTTTGGTCCACTCTTCAATATAGATCTTCTCTAAATCCTTAAGCTTTCTTGGCTGTTGCTTGGCAACTCAAAGTTTGAGCTCCCTCTATAACATTTCTATAGAATTAAGCTCTGGAGACTGGCTAGGTCACTCCATGACCTTCTTCTTGAGCCACTCCTTTGTTGCCTTGCCTTGTTGGGTCATTGTCATGCTGGAAGACCCATCTTCAGTGTTCTGGTTGAGGGAAGAAGGTTCTCAGCCAAGATTTTACAATACATGGCCCTGTCCATTTGCCCCTCAATGCAGCAAAGTCAGCCTTTACCTTTAGCAGAGAAACAGTCCCAAAGCATAATGTTTCCACCTCCTTGCTTGACTGTAGGGATGGTGTTCTTAGGGTCATAGTCAGCATTTTTTGTCTTCCAAACATGGCGAGTCGAGTTAATGCCAAAGAGCTCAATTTTAGTCTCATCTGACCACAGCACTTTCTCCCAATCCTTCTCTGAATCATTTAGATGTTCATTGGCAAGCTTCAGATGGCCCTGTAGATATGCCTTCTTAAGGAGGGGGACCTTGCGGGCAGTGCAGGATTTCAATCCATGGGGGCGTATTGTGTCACCAGTGGTTTATTTGGTGACTGTGGTCCCAACTGCCTTGAGATCATTCACAAGCTCCTCCTGTGTAGTTCTGACCTGATCCCTCACTTTTCTCATGATCATCCATACCCCATGAGGTGTATACTTGCATGGAGCTTCAGACCGAGGGTGATTGATGGTTATTTTTTTTTTCCTACATTTGTGAATAATCGCTCCATCAGTTGTCTCCTTATCACCAAGCTTCTTGCTCATGGTCTTGAAGCCCATTCTAGCCTTGTGCAGGTCTACAATCTTGCTGTATCTAGCTGAAATGCGTAAACACTGTTTGTGCCATGGTGTTTTAATCACAGTGATTTAATAAAGAAGGTTCCACAGTCTGTGGATGAGTGCCGGCTTTTGCATTAAGTTATATGATGGGCAAATGGGAGCCCTAGCCGTTGCAACGTTACATGCACACAGATATTGGACCTACCCAGCTTGAGCACGATGAGTTTGATTTTGGATTGTCTTCTTATACTTCAAAAGACTGGAAAGACATCATCTGTACTGCAATTAGCTGAACTAGAAATTGTGCTAGATTCAATGTCTGTGTCTTATTGCAGAGTTAAGATGCCTATGGATGGTGCCAAATCAGAAAGTGACCATACTGTCCAGACAGACTGATTCTAAGGAGATATATCAATGCATAAAGCAACATTTTAGTCAGGACACCTACAGAAATCAGATCATTCCCATGATCCAACTGTTTATGGTTGGCTCAGGGATTATCTGATCGTAGTAGACATCTCTTGTTGAAGTCCGTGGCATTTTTCCGGCTGACCTAAATTCTCCCTGCTAGCCCCAGGGATGTGTGTAGCGTGCCCCCCTCTAAAGGAACAGTGTATCGTTAGACAGATCGTTAGGCAGCCAGATTGCGTATGGATGGTTGGCTGTTTTTGAATCTCCGTAGGCAGCTTTAGGCTCTTCACAGAGCAGAAGTATTATATAACAGCCGTCTCTACTCTGCGACTTACTTTTCTAATATCTGAAATGCTGCAATTAAATCCAACACTTTTCATTTTAATACATGTAACAGGTATTAAGACAATTATATTTTTCAATACATTTCCTAGAAGTCCTTATTAAACAATCCACATGTAAGGATGGAGAGCAATCAGGATGAGTGGAGGACATTGTAGATAATGTCATTGAAGAAGAGGAGAAGAAGAACAAGTTAATTGGTTGCCATAGTTAATTCCATTGTTATTCCAAATGAACTCCATACTCCGCCAAGGCAGATGCTCATTGCCTGTGGAAAAAAATCAGCTGCACCAAAGAAAGAAAGAAAGAAAGATAGTCTGGATATGCATATTGAAATTCCAAAATGCACAATCCAAGAAAATGAATTAGTCAGATTTGTTCTGCTTGGAGTGGTTTTAAAGGTTTAGCTTGAAAAAAAACAAAAAAAAACAAGTTATATTTACCTGCTCTGTGCACAAAGCAGCTTCGATCCTCTTCTGTTTGGGTCCCCAAGAAGAAACCAAGCCACGTCCCCAAGCACTCCTCCCACTTGACCTGTGCCCCCATAACAAGTCCCTTGCTATGGGGGCACTGGTGCATGCTCGCTCCCGAGCCCTGCTCCATAGAGCTATGGCTTGGCCCCAACCCCTGCTCTCTTCTTATTGGTTCACTGCTGTGATTGACAGCAGCGGGAGCCAATGGCTGTCTCAGACAATGAAAAGAGGGAGTCCCAGGACAGCCGAGGCTCCCGTGCACAGGTGAGTATGTGGGGGGGGGCGCACACAGGAGGTTTTTTTACCTTCATCCATAGAATGTACTGTATGAAGGTAAAAAAAAAACTCTAATTCTTTACACCCACTTTAAAACTGAATGCTAGCTTTCCCTTCAGTCCTCTCCTGTACTGAATTTGCTTACTCTGATTTGACAACACACTGTGAGCTTCTACAGGATATCCAGCATAATCTAGTTCTTTCCTCCTCATCCTGACTATTGTTAGCCTGCCCCTTTCACTCAATGGATTTTAGTTCAGTATCAGGGAGTTATCTAGGGTGGTCTGCATACATTCAGCCTAGGAATGCCCACTCTTATATACTGATACCTATCTATCAAGATATTTACACTGTAAAGTTGCATAACTCCACCCAAGAGCCAGTCTACTGCTTGTATCAAGGCTAAGGGCTATGTACAGCAACCTGACAGCCCCTCCCACTAGCCATTATTTGCCTGCATTATATAGAAAAGCACAGAGACCCAGTGATGATGTCACCAAGTAAAAAAAAAAAGATATCTAATGAAAATAGAAAAGCTTTATTTAAACATTTGTAGCCAGGAGTTCTGAAATATTCCTCTGGCATACAGACAAAGGTGTACATTGCTTAACATGGGAATTCCCTCTAGTGCTTGTTTTTGGAAAAGACTGTAATTGCAGCCAGGATGATGCTTTGTGGGAGTTGTAGTTCAGAACGAGGAAATAGCCAACAGACTCTTACGGAGAAGGACTCTTTTTCCCATCAAGCTCTGTTGCACTGAAGACTTCTGGGAGGTGCAATGCATTGTAGGAGGATTATTTAAGGGGAAGGAGGAGCTAACAATGGCCTCTTGGGATAGCGTGATAGATCCCAAGCAAAAAGTTCTAGCCAACTGAAATCATCAGCAGGTGATACAGCTAGTATCCGCTCTCCGGCAATAAAGTGAGCGACCAGCAGAACCATCCGAAGCTCATCTCCATCTGGATAGAAGCCGTGCCAGCTATTGAATCAGTTGCGTCTGTCGATCAGGAGAGCTGCAAGGAGTGCAGCGGATGCTTTACACTCCCTATGAGCAAGCAGTCTACAGGAAATAATGGTTTCAGCATCCCCAGTGTCATAGACTGAGCGCCGATTCATTTATCTTCAAACAATCCCTTGGAACCAGTGAGAGGGCTCAGCGCCAAACATAGAAACAGAAAAGTGACGGCAGAAAAAGAGTGAGTAGTCCATCGAGTCTGCCCCTTTTTATTTATTTTTTTTTTTTTTTTACATTAACCACTTCAGCCCCGGAAGGATTTCCAGCTTTAGGACCGGAGCCCTTTTTGCGATTCGGCGCTGCGTCGCTTTAACTGACAATTGCGCGGTCGTGCGACGTTGCACCCAAACGAAATTTGCGTCCTTTTTTTCCCACAAACAGAGCTTTCTTTTGGTGGTATTTGATCACCTCTGCGTCATTTCTGATCGCCGCTATAAACAAAAGAAGAGCGACAATTTTGCAAAAAAAAACAAATTTCTTACTTTTTGCTAAAATACAAATCCAAAAAAAAAATATAAAAAAACATTTTTTTTCACCGTTTTTGGCCGATTTATATTCTTCCTCATATTTGCGATAAAAAAAATCGCAATCGGCGTTTATTGATTGGTTTGCGCAAAAGTGGTTGCATTTACGGATGATGAGAATTCATTTTTGGGGTTTTTATTTTTTTTTTATTTTTTACTAAAAATGGCGGCGATCTGCGATTTTTTGCGGTACTGCGATATTGGGGCGGACATGTCGGAATGTTTTGACACTTTTTTGGGACCATTGGCATTTATACAGCGATCAGTGCTATAAAAATGCACTGATTACTGTGTAAATGCCATTGGCAGTGAAGGGGTTAACCTGCAGGGGGCGCTCTAAGGCTTAAATGTGTTCCCTGGGCGTGTTCTTACTGTAGGGGGACTTGCCTAGCTGGGGAAAGGAAGTGGTCACAGCCTTCACGTAAAGGAAGGCTGTGATCACTTCCCTTCCCCCTCACACAGAGCGGAGGTCCGTGTTTACATACACGGACCTCCGCTCATTCGTTCCGGGGGGGGCATCGCGGGTGGCCGGCGGCAATCGAAGCCGCCGGACCCGCTCCCTGGACCCCCCCGGACACAGTGAGCGCGCGCGCGCGCCTCCGGCGGCGCGCGCGCGCTCACAGTGGCTCTGTATCGCGGCCGCCGTCGTATGACGGCGATTCGCGTTACAGAGCCACATTGTCGCCGTCAATTGCCGATCAGCCGTCGGCAAGCGGTTAACCTTGTTGTCTGACTATAGCCAACACATTGAATTACACATACTATCTTGCAGCATATCTTTATTGCCTCTTGGAATACAGTTTAGCGGTTGTGACTATTCTTATTCAAGCAGTCAGTGGAATTTCACCTATTTGTGCCTCATCTTACTGATTAGAAGGACACAGTATACTTAGGTACCTAATTCTTATTGCCGGCTGAAGATTGCTTGGACATTACAAGACACGAGAACTGCAACTACATCTACCCATCTTTTTCCTCACTCATATACTCAGGGCTATTGCTTGGGCTTGGTTTACCTCCTAAGAACTATATATCATAGAACAGGAGAAAATATATATAGGACAAGGTTATTTAGTGTGTTTGCCTAACTGTAAATCTATTGCTTAATTATATAGTGTAATTGTGCATTGTAGAATACCGTTAATAAGTTGATACAGAATCCATTGAGTGGTTCCAATTTATCTTTTGGTCATCAGTTTGAGATAGGGATTTACTGTTATATTTCATCTGTAAAATTCCAGTAGACATTATCAAATTACCTCTTCTGCAAAGATCCATTAGGTATTGGTTAAACGCAGTTAGAGGAATTGCATCATTCTCAATTATTGATATTGTTGGAGAATATAGGGAGTAGTGAAAGTGTACAAATTACTTACTCCTTTTGTTCACCAGAACCTTCAAGTTGACTAATTATGTGAAGAATTGTACTATTTACTATTCACAGTTGTTATTCTTTCTCAGAAATAAGAGTTAAAAGTAAACCTTTCTAACTTTATCTGTGTTGTGGTCTCCATTACTAAATTAGAGTTATTAGTTATAAAAACTTGTAAAATGAGTGAATCCAGAGTATCATGGTTGGTGGAGGACCCTCTGACTGAGGAGATCCAAGGGGGGATTGAATCTTTCAGCCACCCTCAAGAGGAACCAGGGAAGGCAAAATATAAACAAATTAAACTTCAGATTTAAAGTGGTTGTAAACCGCTGGACAATTTTTATTTATTTTTTTATATCTGCAAGGTAAAGGCATAATGTGCTAGTATGCATTGCATACTAGCACATTATGTTAAACTTACCTTAAAACGAAGCTCCTCCAGCGCCAAGATGTCAGCACTGCAGGCGCTCTCATCTTCACCCCTCTTGCTCCAGGGTTCGCTGACTCCGGCTCTATGACTGGCCAGAGCCATTGTGACATCACTCCTGTGCATGCACGCAGGAACCGCCGCTCACGGCACGAGGCTCTGAAGAAACAACACGGATGGCTGTTCCTTCAGAGCGCATACACCAGTGATGTCACTGGCTGCATGTTCACTAAATATCTCCTAAACGGTGCATGTTTAGGAGATATTGACACTACCTATAGGTAAGCCTTATTATAGGCTTACCTATAAGTAAAAGCAAAAGATGGAAGTTTACTTCCACTTTAATACATTTCATTCATATACATTGTAACATAGCCTTGAGATTATCCACCACATAAATTGGGGTAAAGAAACTGTACCTGGTGAAAGTTGTTACTCTGACTCCAGTGCTGCAAGACAACAGTGTTAACCATTGGGGGTTGCTGAAAGTAGTGGTTCCACCTGTCACTCTGCTCTCAATCACCTTTTTCCACACATCCGGAGTCACAAGAACTTTGTTTTGTTGTTGTTTTATTAGGGGATTCAATTTGGATGGGGAAAGGGGTAATTATGGGATGCCCAAGGATTAATAGTTCTTTCATGGAACCTTCTATATGCACTACACTCCTCTCTTCCTCCAGCACAATCTTGCTTCTCAGTTACTCCCTCTTGCTCTCTCCTGCACAAACTTTTTCAGCCTAGCTAGCACATGGTGAGCCATTTGCAGGCAGTGACTGCGGGTCCCTATAGTGTAGTAAAGTTAGTTGAAGTGCTAGCTAGCCATGATGGACTACTGCTCCCAGCCCATCCTCTTCCAGGTCCTGCCAGCCTTCCTGGCTGCAACGGCCCTCTCCACTGCCACCATGACACCACAGTCCCAACTGGCTCTTGCACCCTTCTCAGGCTGTCTCTCATCCCAATTTGCTCTGGTGTGCCTCTTTCAGCTTTCCAGGGTGTGTATCACTCACCGACACCTGACACTTGTAGTTCTTCTCCTGGAGATCTCTCTGGCAGTACTCTCTCCCGCTGTCCTCTGCTTGCTCTCTCCTTGTGCCTCTGTTCCAGGATTTCTCTATCCTCCTGAATGCATCGAAGCCCCAGGCAGAGGTACTTCTGCCTTTCATTCCCCCCTTCATTATCTTCTTCCCTACTACCCACCTGCAGCTCCCCTTCTTCTCCCTACTCTGCCTCCACCTATGCCTTCCTGCCTCCTCCCTACTCTCCCTCCCACACCCCACCTCCATCTACCCTCCTCCTCACCTCTGCCTTCCTTCCTTCTCTCTACTCTCCCACCCCAGACCCCACACTCCAGCTTCCTTCCTACTCCCTACTCTGCCCCCTCTTTGTTTTGCTTCCTTTTCTCTACTTTCCCTCCCCACCTCCCACCTCCATTTCCCTTTGTTCTCCCTACTCTTGCTTTAGTACACCCTACCTCCTTTTTTACTTCTTCTCCCTACTCTCCCTCCCTACACCCCACCTCCGCCACCTCTCCTCCTCCCCACTCTGCCCCATACTTCTGCCTTTCATCCCCCCCTCCATTCTCTTCTTCCCTATACCCACCTGCAGCTCCT
>BLSH010135249.1:1559283-1573736 GCA_018402905.1 Glandirana rugosa
CTCGTTTCTTTCACTCTCTTTTCCCTTTTTTCCTCTCGTCTCGTTTTCCTCGACTCTAACTTTCTTTCTCTTCCTCTATCTGTACCTCTCGTACCTGTCTTATACCTCCTCCACCCCTTCCTTTTCCCCCAATTCCTCACCACTGTTTTTCTTCCTCCCTTTTCTCCCTCCCCACAACCTATAACTCCCTCTCCTCCCTACTCTGCTCCCCAACTTTTTCTTCTCTCTCCCTCCCTGAATCCCCAACAATACCTTACTCCCTCCTCCCTACTCTTTCTCCTCAAACCCCACTTCTGTGTTCCCTTCCCCTCCCTACTCTGCTCCTTTTCCTCTGTCTTCCTTCCTACTCCCTCAGATCTCTTCCCCACCTCCTCCATATTCTGTCCATGCTCTCCATGTCTATCTCCTTCTCTTTCTTTCAATCTCAGCTCCTTTTGCTCTGCTCTCCTTTTTTCCCTTTTCTCTCACTTTCTTTGCTCTTCCATTTTTTTTTCGATGTCCCTCTAACTCTTTCTCCCTCAGTAAATAAACTTTGTTTTTCTGACCTGAATTTAATTTTCAAATTGTTCCATTAGCAATGCGTGGCATTTGACAGGGATCATATTAAATATTGATCTGCCCTCACATAGCTCTGACTCCTTAAGCTGAAGAGCTTTCACATAATAAACATGTAATCAGTACTGGATGTGATCCCCAGAAGAGGTATCTTTGGTCTTGTTTTTTTTGTTATAAATATGCTTCCAAATAATTTACATAAAACATACATAAAAAAAGTTTGCCTGGTTCACCAGTAACGTGAGACATATAGATGCTTGAGCTTAGATGTCTTAGATGTCATGCTGTCATGCTGATCCTTCTTTAGAAGATCATGCCAGGTCATGCCTACACAGCCGGGCACAGTTGAATGTCTGTACATATGCTTGCTGTTCTTTTCTCAGTCTGCCCAGATATGCATCAAATACAAGGCCCATGGGCCGAATTCAGCCCGCCAAGCCATTTCATGTGGCCCTCGCACCTAGGGCTTTTTTTCATCCGGGACCCTGCATACTGTGCATGGCACACCCCTAAACCCTGCAGTCTGTATGTAGTGCACTCCTCAACCCTCTAGTCTGTATGTAGTGCACTCCTCAACCCTGCAATGAACTCTGCACATGCATGCAGCCATGGAACTGCACTCTTTACATCCCTGAACTCTGCACATAGTAGTCATGCCACGGCCACATGTGAGGGAGTGATATCATTGCACCTCAACCAGTCAAACAGCGGAAGCCCGCGATCCTGGAAGGAAGACCGGGTGAAGATAGAAGCCCTGTCAGCGGGGACAGCGTGCTGCTGGAGGGCTGCGTTCTAAGTTAAGTCTTTCATAATGTGCTGGTATGCAGTGCACACTAGCGCACTAACCTATCATCCTGCAGGGGACCGTTTTGTTTGATTTTTTAAATTTGTTAATCTGCCCATACATTATGCAATTTTCTTATTACATTTCCTTTAGATTTACCTTTAACTATATAATGCAAGGGCCTGCCTGCCCCTGATTGCATACAAATTGAAAGTGTTTAGATTTGACCTCATATTATATGGTTTTGGTGTGGCGGTACCCCCATAGGGGCTGCGTATTGTGGTCTGTCTTTCACCCTGCCCAGCCAGGCACACAATTTCACTCATCCGGAGACATAAAACAGTTCTTGCACTTGCTTTTGTATTTTTATTTAGGGGTATTAAACTTGGATAAAGTAAGAAAGTATGGGATGCCCACTTGAATAAAACTTAATTTACACAGGACTCAACGCATACACACACTCCAGCATATACACCTCTACTCTTCTCTACAGCACTTCTCTTGCTTGATGACTACCGCTCCTCACTCCTCCAGCACATCACTTGCTGCAGACTATTACTCTCCAAAACCACCAGCACATAACTTGCTTGGACTTTCCAGACTGACTAGCACTCATTTGCAGGACCTGGGACTGACTTCACCAGGCCGTTTTGCAGGCAGGGACTGCTGGCCCATTTAGTGTAGCAAAATTGTAGATAAGTCCCAGTTCTAGCTGTCTATGTGGATACTGCTCCCAGCACCACCTCTTCAGGCCCTGCCAGCCCTCATGGCTGCAGCTGCCTTTCTACATTGCCCATTCCTCCACAGTCCACTCTTCTGGCTCTGCACCCATCCCAGACTGCTCCTCTCCCAGTCCTCTCAGGCATGCCCCCCAGTCCTCCTGACTGTGCATCACTCAACAGCCCTCCTGGCTGCGACCTGTTGTTCCTCTCCCTGGGGACTTGACTGGCAGTGCTCTCTCCTGCTGTCCTCTACTTGCTCCCATGCCTCCTGTCCAGGACACCTCCACGTGTTCTTAGAGGGCCCTGTCCGCACCCGAGCACAGGCCTAATGTCACCCCCCCATCCCAGACTGGGGAGCTTCCTTAATGGCCACGACAGCCTAGCACTCCATCTCCAGCTCTTCCACCAGAACAACTCCTCCCCAACTGGGCTGACCCTAGATATTTAAGGATCGAGGCCTGCTCCTTGCCAATCCAGATTGGGGATTTGTCAGGGCTCCTTAGAATACCCCAAATAGCTCCACCTCTTCTCCACTACTCTCTTTACAGAAAAAAACAGAACATTCCCAAAAGAAGTAGGAGATGCCAGCGATGCTATCTGTGAGTCATCAGAGCCCTACCCTGAGCCACTCCAAGCCCAGATCAAAACAAACAGGCCTAGCTACCAGTTAAACCTGCATCAATTTACCTACTCTATCAAAAATCTACACTTCTCACTCTAGCAACCTAGAGGGTGCTACATTGGTAAATCTAAAGGGAAATTGTACAAGAAAATTGTATAATGTTTGGCCAGCCTTAGTCAAGTCCATCAAAATTTGCTAGTGCATCTAATACTCCCCTCTCAAAGGGTTGACAATGATGCTGTCCAAAGTGTCTCTGTTGCTCCATTATCCAGAGTGGAGAAACTTTTGGATAGGAACTGTGTTACTGGCTGGATCACAAGGCGAAAATAAAGGAGTCTAAAAAACAAAACAAAAGCAGCCACCACATATATGGCTTGGTAAACTGCAACGTAATAAATTTCAGTTTAAGGATTTAGTTAGCTGACCAATCCTCAGATCGATAAGATTGAGGCAGTTAAAAAGTGGCCCCAACCTATAAATAAAAAGCACGTTTGTGCATTTCTTGGGATCACAGGATACTACAAGCGGTTTATACCCTTCTTTGCCACCATTGCAGCCCCGCTGACAGATCTGACGAAGGGTAGAGGGTTGGCCATGATTAAGTGAAACCCTGAGGCAGAAAAGGCATTTAAAGGTTGAAGCAAGCCCTTAGTGTACAACCTGTACTCATGACCCCAGATTTTACAAAGGAGTTTGTGGCGCAGACAGATGCCTCTGATGTGGGACTGGGTGCTATACTGTCAGAGACGGGGAGGAGCACCCAGTAGTTTACCTTAGCAGAAAGCTCACCTGACATGAGAAAAACTATGCCATTGTTGAGAATGAATGTTTAGCTATCAAATGGGCCTTAGATGCCCTGAAATATCACCTGTTGGGGAGACCATTCAAAAAAGTCACTGATAATGCCCCTTTTTAAATGGCTGTGTGGTAATAAGGAGAAAAACAGTCGGGTGGCAAGGTGGTTCCTCGCTCTTCAAGTATTTAGGTTCACAGTGGAACATAGAGCTGGGAAACTCCAAAATAATGCAGATGCCCTTTCCCATATCAATTGTCTGGTTGGGACAGCTGCTCAGCCATAGGGGCTTGAGCAGAGGGGGGGGATATGTGGCATCATGAAAGGCGAGGTGATCGATGGACATTATGTTTCACCTTGCATGCATTCACTTGCAGGAAACTAAGGTGGAATCCAGTCCGGGTTTTACCAACCACCTTGGCAGGGTTGGTTCCGAACCAGATTTTACGGTCCACTTTTGCCCATTAACAGGTTGTATAAAGGATAAATCTGGATCAGATGATCAGATGATGTCTCTTGACCCGGACTCAGGAAGCTAAAGCCTGAGAGAGCTGTTGAACTGAACTCTGTTTAGTGATGGAAACAAAAAGGTTTGCATTATGTTTATTTTGTGGGTGACTGGGAAAAGCCCTTCACCTCCGAATTAGGAAAGCTGGATATGTTTAATTAGTGCCTGGATGGCAAGGATTTATTTTCTGTTTTGTTTATTTGATTTTTACATGCAACCTTGCAAATAAACCTTGCTACAAGTCAGATTTTAAGAAAACCTGCCGTTTGGACTACCTTTTTTCAGGGAAGGTGATCCCCATTGAGCTAACCTCCACAATATATATATCCTCAGAGAGTTATTTGCCATGAGGTGCCATGTGGAACTTTCAGTGACCGGTATGAGAGAGATAACACCAAATTTAACACACTTGCTCCCCATTCACACCAAACACCTTGTAACAATAATGAGTCACATGACACCGAGGAGGGAAATTGGCTAATTGGGCCCAATTTGGACATTTTCACTTATATATATATGCAAAACCACAATTCATTCTCTTTAAACCACAGCATCTTAAAACAGATAACTAGGGAAGGCACAATTTAATTAATGGGATTGTATCTGCTCTTGTTTGTGCCTGTGATGTAGATGGCAAGCGTAAACTGATAATGTCTTGTCTGTCCCATGAGAGGCATACAGTGACTTCAGATAATTAACTGGAAATATCATGAAATACACCATATCTCCTAATCTTAAACTCTGATTGTGATTGCCGGCAAACACAAGACTGGAAAGCAATAACCCTACTGATTCTTTAAATAAAGACACATGCAAATCAAATACACACTTATTTTAACCATTTAGTAATTTAAAGGGAAATGATAAGAGTTCAGTTTCGTTTATTTTAATTCTCCTTTTAATGTGTATACATTTTACAACTAATGTATTATAAGTTTATTACTATGTATACAATCTTTCTTAAACAATGACAAAGGATTCCCAGAGCACTGTGCGCTATCTAAAAAGACGGCATAGCAGATGCTACCTGCCTCGTGGCTGCCTTTGTCTGACTGCAACGTCATACTGTGCCTCCTGATAAGAGAGGAGTTGTTGCAGTGAGCCGTACAGCTCTATGTGTAAATTTCAGCTTCAGCTATTGAGCTTTGTAAAAATAGGGCAGTCTCCAGAAGACAGTTGAAAAGGAGAGGAAATATAAGTATGCAAGATTTCATTGTTACTTGAATTAAAAAGAAAGTTTTTGTTTAATTACATTTTTTTTATTCATGAATAGAATCCACTAGATAATCCGCTGTTCAACTCTATTATATAACTTGCTATGTTTGCACCAATTAGTTTGGGCCCCAGTACTTGACGCCCTTGAAAGTTAGGTGTGCTGCAGCCTCCTCAACTATGTGTTGATTAATAAAGGCGTAATGAATGAATGAAAAGCATTGAACATCTCCGCAGAAACAGGAAATGAACTTTTTCAAATATCTGCACGTTTCCTAGCCATTAGAAGCATAGTTGGAATGGGTTTGCAATTTTGGATACAAATAAAATGAGTTCTTGGATAGTGAGATGTTCACAGTTTTGATTTGTTGATTCTCTTTTCAATTAGAATTAATATGAGTTAATGCCTAGGCATTTGGTCATGTGCCAGCCATTATCAGATCTTTAAAAAATTCTAAAAATTATTTTCAATTAATATTTACATCCATAGTACATTTAAAATAGATCATCTTGATATTATAAAGCTTAATCAATATGTGGTAATCTTTTTAAAAAAACATATATCTAGGCACAATTTGATATATACAGGTGCATCTCAAAAAATTAGAATATCATAAAAAAGTTCATTTATTTTAGTAATTCAATTTAAACAGTGAAACTCATATATTATATAGAGTCATTACACACAGAGGGATATATTTCACCCATGCCTTTCTTTTACTTTTGATGATTATGGCTTACAGCTAGTGAAAACCCAAAATTCAATATCTCAGAAAATTAGGATATTGTGAAAAAGTTCAATATTGTAGACTCATGTTGTCACACTCTAATCAGCTAATTAACTCAAAACACAGGTACAGGTTTCCTGAGCCTTTAAATGGTCTCTCAGTCTGGTTCAGTAGGTTACACGATCATGGGGAAGACCGCTGACTTGACAGTTGGCCAGAAGACAGTCATTGCCACCCTCCACAAGGAGGGTAAGTCAAAAAAGGTCATTGCTAAAGAAGCTGGCTGTTCACAGAGTGTTAGGAAAAGCACCAGTCCAGATGCTTTCTGGCCGTTTCCGCTGTGGTGCGTGCGCCTGTGCGCATCTGCGCACACACGCACCGGAAACGGCGCCAAACTGCGTTATTTGAGCCCTCTGCTCCCAGCAGCAAGTGCTGTCCATTCTACAGCGTCTGTGACCTGTGAGCCCCAGCTCAACCTTCGGTTCCTGTGCTACTATTGCTTCCTGTTTGACCCGGCCTGACCTGACCTGCTGATACGCTGCCTGCACCGACCCCGACTATCCACGACCCTCCGATTGTTTGCTCCCATTGTACTTCTGCTGCCCGCCTGATAACGAACCCTGCTTGGACTTGACAACTCTTCTGCCTGACCCATCTGTACCGCACTGCCTGCCCCAGCCTGCACGACCATCCCTCTGATCAGCACGACCACCTGGATCATCACATCATTACCAGTGACCATCCAGCCCTCGTGCCATCCCGCACTCTTGGACTTCTGTCTGCTCTACCAGGAGTCCTTGAATCGGGTGCGCAAGAGCGGTTGTTCCCTGCACAAGACAGACTCCACCACCAGGACCGTGACAGTAACGGACAGCCATGACTGAGTCTGCGCAAGGGACCCGCTTCGACATGGACGATCTGTGTGCGCACCTTGCGGGCCTTACACAAGCAGTCAAGAACCTGCAGGAGGGTTACACCTGGTTGGAAGAACGGGTACAGGAGCTCTCAACCTCCCCAGCCACTGGCCCTGCTGCAGCCCGCACCATTGTGGCCCTGCCCTCTGAGCCCAAGGTCCCACTGCCAGATAAGTTTTCTGGGGACCGACATAAGTTCCGGGTCTTCCAGAGTGCATGTGAACTTCACCTGGGGCTCCAGCAACGCACCTTCTCTCTTGAGACCACCAAGGTGGGATTCATCATCTCCCTACTGCAGGGTGAACCGCAGGCATGGGCCCTTACATTATGGGAGCAGAACGCCCCTGAAGTCGCCACAGCGGCCACGTTTTTTCAAGCCATGGGGCATACGAGGACCCCCACCAGGCTGCCACAGCGGAGGCCGCCTATATACACTCCAGCAGGGTCGCCATCCAGTGGAGGACTATGCCGCTGAGTTCCGGCGCTGGAGCGCAGATACAGCCTGGGGCAGTGCCGCTCTCCTTTTGCAGTTCCGTTTGGGGCTATCCGAACCCTTAAAGGATGAGCTGGCACGAGTGGGGTACTAAAGACTTTGGAGGAACTAATCAATCTGGCCATCTCCATTGACCGGCGCCTCAGGGAGCATGTGGCCATTCACCCACCTGGATGCTCCCACGGGTTCCCAGTTACCCGACTCCGCCTGCATTCCACCCAGCACCCTCCTCCTCCTCTCCACAAGACGCCCCTGAGCCAATGCAGATTGGGCTGTTACGCCCGTCCCTCACCACCGAAGAGAGGCAATGTCGCTTTTCTCTGAACTTATGCCTGTATTGTGGTGAACCAGGCCATGTGGTCAGGGTGTGTCCCGCTAAGCGCGGTAAGTGCTCTACAGTTACCTCAAGTGACCTGCCTAGCTCCCCAAGTTCTACAGCTCATTTTACTCTTCTCCTTTCTTTGCAGCTTCCCGGAGGGAATACCACAGTCCCAGCCATCCTTGACTCCGGGGCGTGCAGTTGTTTCATTGACCAGGACTTTGCTGCACTGCATCGCATTCCTTTACAACTGAAATCCCACAAGATGGTGATCTGCTTGGCCGACAGGTCGCACATTAAATCTGGGACCGTTACCCATGAGACTGTCCCTCTTCCCTCTGTTACACTGGATGGTCATAAAGAACTCCTGCGGCTGGACGCCATTGCCTCTCCCCGCTGTCCCATTATTTTGGGCTTACCATGGTTCCGGGCACGCAATCCCAGCACTGATTGGGCCACAGGGACAGTCAGCCTCCAGTTGCCTTACTGCCAACAACATTGTTTAGCCTCCAGAGGTGAAGTTGTCCCCCCACTACTCTGCCTGGACTCTGACGCAGAACCTGATATCCTTACCCTCCTTCCACCGGCCTATCATTCATTTCTGGATGTCTTTAGTAAGAAAGGGGCTGACAAACTACCTCCGCATAGGCCCTACGACTGCTCCATTGAACTGTTGCCTGGGGCACAGGTGCCCTTCAGGAGGATTTATCCCCTCTCAGAACCCGAATTAGCGGCCCTCAAGGCCTACCTGGATGAGAACTCTAAGAAAGGGTTCATCCGACCCTCCACTTCTCCTGCTGGGGCCGGCATCTTCTTCGTGGAGAAGAAGGATCACTCGCTCAGGCCATGCATTGACTACCGGGAACTCAACCGGGTGACCATTAAAAACCGATACCCTCTGCCTTTAGTCCCGGAACTGTTTCAGAGGTTAGGAGCAGCCACCATCTTCACCAAGCTTGACTTGCTGGGAGCATACAATCTCATTCGTATCAGGGAGGGAGACGAATGGAAGACAGCATTCCGTACCCGCTTTGGTCATTATGAGTACCTGGTGATGCCCTTTGGTCTATGCAATGCCCCAGCGACATTTCAACATTTTGTAAATGATGTGTTTCGGGACTTCCTTGACCTCTTCGTGATCATTTATTTATGTATTTATTTCTTCCCTCGAAGAGCACCGTGCGTCACCAAAGTTCTGGGTCGGCTCCGGCAACATGGCCTGTATGCGAAAGCGGAAAATTGCTCCTTTGAGCAGCCTAGCATGCACTTCCTGGGACTGATTATCTCCACTACGGGCATTCATATTGATTCCCAGAAAGTCTCCACTATTCTGGAATGGCCCACACCAACGGACAGAAAGGGAGTTCAGAGATTTGTGGGCTTTGCAAACTTCTACAGGAAGTTCATTAAAGGCTTCTCAGCCATGGTGGAACCCATCACGCAGTTGACCAAACAGAACGTCCGGTTCCGTTGGTCTCCCAAGGCTCAAGCCGCTTTCCAGAAGCTCAAATCCCTGTTCACCTCTTCTCCCATTCTGAAGCATCCAGACCCAGCGTTACCTATGTTCTTGAAGTGGAAGCGTCAGAAACCGCAGTGGGGGCCATCCTATCTCAGCGCCAAGGTGTCAAGGCCTTGCTTCACCCAATAGCCTTCTTCTCCCGCAAGTTGTCGGCACCAGAACAGAATGATAGAGAACTGCTGGCCATTAAGTCGGCTCTAGAAGAATGGCGGTACCTGCTTGAGGGAGCTTCACACCCTATTCTCATCTTTACTGACCACAAGAACCTGGAGTGTCTCAGAACGGCCAAGAGACTGAGACCCCGGCAGGCTCGCTGGGCACTCTTTTTCTCCAGGTTCCAGTTCCAAAAAACGGCAAGCCTGATGCTCTTTCCGGGATGTTCTCGGAGCCTGGAAATGCCGCTCCGCCTGACACCAACGGAACTTTCTCCTGACCAATGAGGACGTGTTATCTCAAATACGACGAATCCTGGCCGGATCCACTAATGTCAGCGACACCAGACTAACCGTCAAAGACGGCCTATGGTGGTTCGGGCATAAAGTGTTCGTTCCGGTGAGCCTGTGCCTCAGGATCTTCGGTCTTTGCCACGACCATAAATTGGCCGGACATTTTGGCTCACAGAAAACAGCCGAGCTTCTCTCATGATCCTTCTGGTGGCCGAATATCACAGAGGACTGTAAAAAATATGTCAGTGCCTGTCTCATCTGTGCCCGGAGTAAAATAAAGAAGGCCAAAGCCTGGGGCCTCCTGAACCCTCTTCCAGTACCTGAGCGCCCGTGGTCGCAACTGGCGATGGACTTTATTGTGAAATTGCCCCCGTCAGAAGGATACTCAACCATCTTCGTAGTTGTGGACCTCATGACGAAGATTTTCTACCCATGAAGGGGACCCCCACAGCGGCCGAAACGGCTAATACCTTCATCAAAGAAATAGTCCGGCTCCACGGAATACCTAGTAACATTGTATCCGACCGCGGGGTCCAATTCACGTCCAGATTCTGGAGGGCTCTGTGTGCAACGTTGGAGATAGAGCTTGCATTCTCATCCGCCTACCACCCGCAGACTAATGGCCAGACAGAGAGAGCAAACCAAACTTTAGAACAGTACCTGCGCTACTTTTCATCGTTCTCTCAAAACGATTGGGTTGTACTGCTACCGTTGGCCGAGTTTGCCTACAACAACACCATCCACTCGGCCACCCAGAAGCCCCCATTTTGGGCCAATTATGGGTTTCATCCCACATTCCTGCCTGAGCTGAACATCGAAATTACCGTCCCTGCTGCACAGGATATTACATTCTACAGCGTTTGTGACCTGTGAGCCCCAGCTCAACCTTCGGTTCCTGTGCTACTATTGCTTCCTGTTTGACCCGGCCTGACCTGACCTGCTGATACGCTGCCTGCACCGACCCCGACTATCCACGACCCTCTGATTGTCTGCTCCCTTTGTACTTCTGCTGCCTGCCTGATAACAAACCCTGCTTGGACTAGACCACTCTTCTGCCTGACCCATCTGTACCGCACTGCCTGCCCGTTGCCGACCCGGCCTGCACGACCATCCCTCTGATCAGCACGACCACCTGGATCATCACATCATCATCAGTGACCATCCAGCCCTCGTGCCATCCCGCACTCTTGGACTTCAATCTGCTCTACCAGGAGTCCTTGATTCGGGTGTGCAAGAGCGGTTGTTCCCTGCACAAGACAGACTCCACCACCAGGACCGTGACACAGAGTGTGGTATCCAAGCATATTAATAGAGCGTTGAGTGGAATAAAAAGTGTGGTAGAAAAAGGTGCACAAGCAACAGGGATAACCACAGCCTTGGGAGGATTGTGAAGCAAAGGCCATTCAAGAATGTGGGGGAGATTCACAAGGAATAAGCTATGGCTGGTGTCAGTGCTTCACGAGCCACCACATACGGATGTATCCAGGACATGGGCTACAACTGTCGCATACCTTTTGTCAAGCCTCTCCTGAACCAGAGACAACATCAGAAGTGTCTTACTGGGGATAAGGAGAAAAAGGACTGGACTGGTTCTGAGTGGTCCAAATTCCGCTTTTCGGATGAAAGTAAATATTGCATTTCATTTGGAAATTAATGACCCAGAGTCTGGAGGAAGACTGGAGAAGCACAGAATCCAAGTTGCATGAGGTCCAGTGTGAGGTTTCTACAGTCAGTGATGATTTGGGGAGCCATGTCATCTGCTGGTATTGGCCCACTGTGTTTTATCAAGTCCAAAGTCAGCACAGCCTTCTACCAGGAAATTCTAAAGCACTTTATGCTTCCCTCTGCTGACTAGCTTTATGGAGATGCTGATTACATTTTCCAGCAGGACTTGGCACCTGCCAACACTGCCAAAGGTACCAATAACTGGTTTAATGACCTTGGTATCACTGTGCTTGATTGGCCAGCAAACTAGCCTGACCCAAACCCCATAGAGAATCTGTGGGTTACTGTCAAGAGGAAGATGAAAGTCACCAGACCCAACAATGCAGATGAGCTGAAGGCCACTATCAAAGCAACCTGGGCTTCCATAACACCTCAGCAGTGCCACAGGCTGATCCCCTCCATGCCACGCCGCATTGATGCAGTAATTCATGGAAAAGGAAACCCAACCAAGAACTGAGTGCATACTATACTGTACATGGACATACTTTTCAGTAAACCAACATTTCTGTATTAAAGTTCCTTTTTTTTTAAATTGGTCTTATGTAATATTCTGATTTTCTGAGATACCGAATTTTGGTTTTTCGCTAGCTGTAAGGCATAATCATCAAAATTAAAAGAATAAGATGAGTGAAATATATCACCCTCTGTGTAATGAATCTATATAATATACAGTATCTCACAAAAGTGAGTACACCTTTCACATTTTTGTAAATATTTTTTTCTATCTTTTCATGTGACAACACTGAAGAAATTACACGTTGCTACAATGTAAAGTAGTGAGCGTACAGCTTGTATAACAGTGTAAATTTGCTGTCCCCTCAAAATAACTCAACACACAGCCATTAATGTCTAAACCGCTGGCAACCAAAGGGAGTACACCCCTAGGTGAAAATGTCCAAATTGGGTCCAACGTGTCAATATTTTGTGTGGCCACCATTATTTTTCAGCACTGCCTTAACCCTCTTGTGCATGGAGCTCACCAGAGCTTCACAAGTTGCCACTGGAGTCCTCTTCCACTCCTCCATGACGACATCATGGAGCTGGTGGATGTTAGAGGCTTTGAGCTCCTCCACCTTTCATTTGAGGATGCCCCACAGATGCTCAATAGGGTTTAGGTCTGGAGTCATGCTTGTTCAGTTCATCACCTTTACCCTCAACTTCTTTATCAAGGCAGTGGTCATCTTGGAGGTGTGTTTGGGGTCATTATCATGTTGGAATACTGCCCTGCGGCCCAGTCTCTGAAGGGAGGGGATCATGCTCTGCGTCAGTATGTCATAGTACATGTTGGCATTCATGGTTCCCTCAATGAACTGTAGCTCCCCAGTGCTGGCAGCACTCATGCAGCCCCAGACCATGACACTCCCACCACCATGCTTGACTGTAGGCAAGACACACTTGTCTTTGTATTCCTCACCTGATTGCCGCCACACATGCTTGACACCGTCTAAACCAAATACATTTAGCTTGGTCTCATTAGACAACAGGACATGGTTCCAGTAATCCATGTCCTTAGTCTGCTTGTCTTTAGCAAACTCTTTGCAGGCTCTCTTGTGCATCATCTTTAGAACAGGCTTCCTTCTGGGACGACAGCCATGCAGACCAACTTGATGCTGTGTGTGGCGTATGGTCTGAGCACTGACAGGCAGACTCCCCACCCCTTAAACCTCTGCAGCAATGCTGGCAGCACTCATACATCTATTTCCCAAAGACAACCTCTGGATATGACGCTGAGCATGTTCATTCAGCTTCTTTGGTCGACCACGGCGAGGCCTGTTCTGAGTGTAATCTGTCCTGTTAAACTGCTGTATTGTCTTGGTCATCGTGCTGCAGCTCAGTTTCAGGGTCTTGCCAATCTTCTTATAGCCTAGGCCATCTTTATGCAGAGCAACAATTCTTTGTTTCAGATCCTCAGAGAGTTCTTTGCCATGAAGTGCCATGCTGAACTTCCAGTGACCAGTATGAGAGAGTGAGAGCGATAACACCAAATTTAACACACCTGCTCACCATTCACACCTGAGACCTTGTAGCACCAATGAGTCACATGACACCGGGTAGGGAAAATGGCTAATTGGGCCCAATTTGGACATTTTCACTTAGGGGTGTACTCACTTTTATTGCCAGCGGTTTAGACATTAATGGCTGTGTGTTGAGTTATTTTGAGGGGACAGCAAATTTACACTGTTATAAAAGCTGTACACTCACTACTTTACATTGTAGCAAAGTGTCATTTCTTCAGTGTTGTCACATGAAAAGGTATAATAAAATATTTACAAAAATGTGAGGGGTGTACTCACTTTTGTGAGATACTGTATGTGTTTCACTTTTTGAATTGAATTGCTGAAATAAATTAACTTTTTGATGATATTCTACTTTTTGAGATGCACCTGTATGTACCTGGGGGCAGCCAGACTTGCTCATTATATGGATAGTGTCTGCCTTTTGCTTTACTACACAGTGGTTTTTCTTTACTGCTCCCCCTCACAATACAAGTCTGTGAGACAGCAGACTCACTGAAAACAATGTAAACAGTGCCTTGAAAAAGTATTCATACCCCTTGAAATTTTCCACATTTTGTCATGTTACAACCAAAAACGTAAATGTATTTTATTGGGATTTTATGTGATTGACCAACACAAAGTGGCACATAATTGTGTAATGGAAGGAAAATGATAAATGGTTTTAAAACATTTTTTACAAATAAATATCTGAAAAGTGTGGGGTGCATTTGTAATCAGCCCCCCTGAGTCAATACTTTGTAGAACCGCCTTTCTCTGCAATTACAGCTGCAAGTCTTTTTGGGGAAGTCTCTACCAGCTTTGCACATCTAGAGAGTGAAATTTTTGCCCATTCTCCTTTGCAAAATAGCTCAAGCTCTGTCAGATTGGATGGAGAGCGTCTGTGAACAGCAATTGTCATGTCTTGCCACAGATTCTCAATTGGATTTAGGTCTGGACTTTGACTGAGCCACACTAACACATGAATATGCTTTGATCTAAACCATTCCATTGTAGCTCTGGCTGTATGTTTAGGGTCGTTGTCCTGCTGTAAGGTGAACGTCTGCCCCAGTCTCAAGTCTTTTGCAGACTCTAACAGGTTTTCTTCTAAGATTGCCC
>BLSH010135249.1:1573746-1589211 GCA_018402905.1 Glandirana rugosa
TTTACGTGGGGTGTGAAAAGTCTATAAATAAACATTTTTTACAAAATTTTGGTAAATAGTAAAAGGAAGGTGATGTGTTAAGACACGGTGAAACACAACCCGATAGTGTATTTTAGGGTTATTTTATGTAAATGCAAAAACCAACATTGTACTGTTTTACACCTTGTAAAGTTCCCCATACTTATGAAAAAGTTCCGTGACAAATGTAACAAAAGTCACTCAGACGACAGAGTGTCTGAAAATAACACTCCCCCTCGTCATTTCTTTTTGGTGACACATCATTTCGTTTTCCGTCTGTGATAGGTATATTACTCGTTCAGACCGACGGGGGTCCATGTATGTCGAGATGCACCTGTATGTACCTGGGGGCAGCCAGACTTGCTCATTATATGGATAGTGTCTGCCTTTTGCTTTACTACACAGTGGTTTTTCTTTACTGCTCCCCCTCACAATAAAAGTCTGTGAGACAGCAGACTCACTGAAAACAATGTAAACAGTGCCTTGAAAAAGTATTCATACCCCTTGAAATGTTCCACATTTTGTCATGTTACAACCAAAAACGTAAATGTATTTTATTGGGATTTTATGTGATAGCCCAACACAAAGTGGCACAGAATTGTGTAGTGGAAGGAAAATGATAAATGGTTTTAAAACATTTTTTACAAATAAATATCTGAAAAGTGTGGGGTGCATTTGTATTCAGCCCCCCTGAGTCAATACTTTGTAGAACCGCCTTTCTCTGCAATTACAGCTGCAAGTCTTTTTGGGGAAGTCTCTGCCAGCTTTGCACATCTAGAGAGTGAAATTTTTGCCCATTCTCCTTTGCAAAATAGCTCAAGCTCTGTCAGATTGGATGGAGAGCGTCTGTGAACAGCAATTGTCATGTCTTGCCACAGATTCACAATTGGATTTAGGTCTGGACTTTGACTGAGCCACACTAACACATGAATATGCTTTGATCTAAACCATTCCATTGTAGCTCTGGCTGTATGTTTAGGGTTGTTGCCCTGCTGGCGAACGTCTGCCCCAGTCTCAAGTCTTTTGCAGACTCTTCTTCTAAGATTGCCCTGTATTTGGCTCCAACAATCTTCCCATCAACTTTGACCAGCTTCCCTGTCCCTGCTGAAGAAAAGCATCCCCACAGCATGATGCTGCCACCACCATGTTTCACGGTGGCGATGATGTGTTCAGGGTGATGCGCAGTGTTAGTTTTCCGCCACACATAGCGTTTTGCTTTTAGGTCAAAAAGTTCAATCTGACCAGAGCACCTTTTTCCACATGTTTGCTGTGTCTCCCACATGGATTCTCAAAACTGCAAATGGTACTTCGTATGGCTTTCTTTCAACAATGGCTTTCTTCTTGCCACTCTTCCATAAAGGCAGATTTGTGGAGTGCACGACTAATAGTTGCCCTGTGGACAGATTCTCCCACCTGAGCTGTGGATCTCTGCAGCTCCTCCAGAGTTACCATGGACCTCTTGGCTGCTTCTCTGATGAATGCTCTCCTTGTCCGGCCTGTCAGTTTAGGTGGACAGCCATGTCTTGGTAGGTTTGCAGTTGTACCATATTCTTTCCATATTCAGATGATGGATTAAACAGTGCTCAGTGAGATGTTCAAAGCTTGGGATATTTTTTTATAATCTAACCCTGCTTTAAACTTCTCCACAACTTTACCGCTGACCTGTCTGGTGAGTTCCTTGGCCTTCGTGATGCTGTTTGTTCACTAAAGTTCTCTAACAAACCTCTGAGGGCTTCACAGAACAGCTGTATTGATACTGAGATTAAATTATACACAGGTGGACTCTATTTACTAATTACATAACTTCTGAAGGCAATTGGTTCCACTAGATTTTAGTTAAGGGTATCAGAGTAAAGGGGACTGAATACAAATGCACCCCACACTTTTAAGATATTTATTTGTAAAAATTTTGAAAACCATTTATCATTTTCCTTCCACTTCACAATTATGTGCCATTTTGTGTTGTCCTATTACATAAGATTCCAATAAAATATATTTACATTTTTTATGGTAACATGACAAAATGTGGACAATTTCAAGGGGTATGAATACTTTTTCTAGGCACTGTATCTTATTCCATCACCTTGTAAGAACGACCCAGAGTAATAGGACTGAGCTGCTGAAAGTGCCATCTAGTGGCTTAATTTGTAAATCTCTTAATTTAATACAGTAAATAAAGAATGCAAAATTATATAGCCACACCAAAAATGACAAAAAACTAGAACAGGGTCCACTCTAGTCCGGTTATGTGACCCTACCCTGTGTCAGCTAGCAGGGGAGAGGAGGAAGTGCTGACAATGGCTAGGATATGGGAGCCTATGGGTGATCCCAGATTTCCTAGTAATTGTTGAGTGCTCTTCTCCCCTGCAGCTGGCGCTGGCTGACAGACACAGGGGATCGGGTGACTGGACTAGAGCAAGCTGAAATAGGAAAATATATACATCTTTTTTTTACACAGGTTATTCAGCATAGGTGTTTGGAAGTGAGACTATCACTATTAATGGACAGCTTGGCCTGCATGCAGGGGCGTAACGATAGGGGCTGCAGGGGTTGCAATTGCAACCGGGCCCCATGGTTCAGGGGGCCCGTGTGCCTCTCTTGTACACCTGAATAGGAGGGATGGCGGGAGTGGCATTTAGAGGACCCAATCTCCTCCATTTTCCTCTATCCAGTTTACTTGTCTTCTGCTGTTCCCAGGGTCCCTGTGTGCTTCCCTGATCCCCCCCCCCCCCCCCACACAGAGCTGCTGTCTTCCCCCCTCCTCTCTCCTGCCAGCTGCTGTAGAAGACGTGTCATGATGGAGAGATGGGAACAGGTCAGTAAATTTGTAATTTACCGGCTGCTTCTTTTTCTGAATGAACAGAGTCAGTGATTGGTACCAATTGGTTCATTCATAAATGAAGCATAGTAAACTGTTTTTACTATACTTCCGTTTCTGAATGAATGGGAGGCTCGATGCACAGCTATTCCTGTCCATTCATTCTGTGCAGCTGAGGCTACCCAGATGGAGATTGAGAGCTGAGGTTTGCTTAGATCCCTGATATCTCATCAAAGCCCCGCAACACAGCTCCTAAAATAAATTGTAAAGAACTGTAAAAATAAAATTGCAAACAAAATAAAATTAAACGGTAAAAAAAAGTAATAACATTAAAATAAAAATTAAAAACTACTGACATCAGTGAGGGAACTATCAGGATTACAAAGGTTGCAATTGTGACCGGGCCCTGGCATTTCACCACCATGGGAAGGCAAAAAGATGGCAGAAAGGGGGCCCGCTGCAGAACTGTAATAAAGGGTCCCGCAATAGGAGTAAAGGGCCCCTGGATCAGTGGGTAGAGGGAAGGGCCCTGGCCAGGGGTCAGGGGGCCCTTTATAATTTCTTGCACTGGGGCCCCAAAGGCTCTAGTTACGCCTCTACCTGCATGTTAAATGTAAGGAAAATATACTGTAAATAAAGGCACGTGAATAAAATATTTTTCATTACATTGGACCTTTAACTTAATGTGAAAATATGCTGTATTTTACTTTTAGCCAGCTGGAGGGACAGAAGGTTGAAGAGTCAGACAATTATTTCCTTTAGGGCTTTTTATGTCCATTCACTCAATCAATAAAACATGTTCAGAGTTGCATTGTAGGTAGAACACTGGAAACAAAAAAATATAAATCTAAAATGCATAACAACATTTTGGAGAGTGAAATATTTAAAGCCAGAGCAAACCATGACTCAAAGCACATGAAAATCCAACAAAAATGATTTCTCCTTGAAGCCCGAGGCCATGGCATGATATGGGAATTGAATGAACTGACAAGAAGAATCAAATAGGTCGAGAAGAAGAAAAAGGTCAGGAAAGTTCAATCTATTTTTCCTTTATCTGTGTTTAAGAAGAAGCACAGGTGATCCATCACATGGCGAGCCATCAGCATAGCTAGGTTTGATTGAAACCCTGCATGTGCCATCATTTGATGTCGTTATAACCTCTACAAACATGTCAAGTTGTATATAAACAGCAAAAATAAAATGGAAACTCAGCGTGACAACCCCTGTGCTATTACATGAAAGTGTCTTTGTGTCCTATAAATGTGACATAGCAGTTTTCCTAAGAGAGAGATAGAAATCACCAACATCTGTCCAGCTGCCATCAAATACCCTCATGCAGCACCACCCCCGTAGGGACCACTAGAGTCCTCTCTTGCTTTAACTGCCAGGGACACAGTATTTTCCACAGCCAGGCACAAACTTAGTCTTCTTTCTTGAAAAATCAGTCTAAGGATTTAGGTTGATTTTAATGTTTTATTGAGAACTTGGATAGGGAAAGGAATGTGGTAAGATACTCCAGATTCAACTAATTACATGGAGGACACTTTTTTAACTTGACTGTGGAATTCCTACTTGATGCAACATGCACTCTTGAGCAAGTCCTCTGTGAGAAGGATGGACTGTTGCTCTTCAGAACAGTAGTCAGTATACCCTTTCTGCTCTACCCAGTAGCTGACTTTCCTAGCACAGAGGGGTAGCCTAAAGGACCAGGGCTCTAGATCTATGGTTTGTACTCACAGGCATCTCAAACAGATCCTTTCAGGTGCGGCTCCCCTCAGTCAGCTCTTCAGAACACATGGGCCAGTTCTCCATCTTCCAGGCCTCCAGCCTGAGACCACATGGCAGCAGGTGCTGAGGAAGGCAATGCGCCCCCTCCTCAGCTGGACTCTCTTTTCTGGGCAAAGACCCCTTCCTGTGTGTCTCACCCAATATAAACACCTTTCCCAGCATGCATAAGGGCCCCTATGCCTGTAGTTGGCTGGGATGCCATTCATATTCATACTACTAATCTGCATGAGTCACTCCTGGCTGTCCAGCTATTTCCAAAACTGATATATTTTACCTCACAGTCCCCTGTTAAGCAGTGGACCACACTACACCAACTATCTACATCCTATCAACCTAACTAGGAGGGTGCTATACACACCCCCCACCAAAAATGGCCATGCGCTCACTGGCCTGGGCATAGCCCCTACAAAAATTTTGTACAAAAATTAATTTGAGTATCTCATGAGCTGGGAATGGTAAAGTTGATCCAGGGTGAATCCAATTGCCTCTCGGGGAATAAGGAAGGAATTTTTTACCCCATTATAGCAAATTGGATCCATGCTTTGCTGGGTTTTTTTGCCTTCCTCTGGATCAACTGTGGGTGAAGGATTGTATATGGGATTATTTGGTTATATATATATAAATTTTTTTCTTTTTTTTTTTTTTGGTTGAACTGGATGGACTTGTGTCTTTTTTTAACCTGACTAACTATGTAACTATGTAACAAGATAACAGGACCATGGGGCATACCCCATATGTGGCCAATAAATACAATAGTGGAAAAATATATATTCTGCTGTACATGTATTTACACCATATGAACAATAACCGGGCTGTATTGCTCTCCCCACTAAAATAAAGGTGGTTAGCAGGGTTACACACAATCATCCTAACTGAACCTAACTATCTCCACATTTTTACAAACATGTACAGTGAGGAGTTAGGTCTTCAGCCAAAGCTCAACCTGGAAAAGAGCACAGGTTAGGTACATCCGACCAACCGAGACATGTTTGTGTTAGAATATACGTTGAAGGACCGTCCCCCTTCAACGGACAGAGAAAACAGCATCAAAGGCACATTGCCACTTTGTGGCCTATTCTGTGTCTGTGATTTGCTGACCAAACTCCTACTGGGTACTGATAGTCCTGTCCATTCAAACGGGTACATTTTGGCTAAATTTTGTTAATGAAGATCTTTCAGAGCCCTGGAAAGAAAAACAAAATAGGCACCCTAACTGTCTGGCTAACTAGATAACTGAGCAGTTATGAGTGCCCAAAGTCTCTCAACAATTTTCAGAACCCCTGGCCCCAGCACACATGTTATTAAATGCATTTATCCATTTATTACCCAAGATAAGTAAACACTTAGGTTCAAGTAAACAAAGTTCTGCTTGAGCTTGGAACAGAGGAGTGCTGAGTGCAGTACAACCATTGAACCGGCAGGTGGTTGTCATGCATAAGATTCCAGACTGCCAAAAGGATGTGAGGACAGCAGTGTCTACAGGCTCCTAGGACCAAGACAGCAGGCATGGGGAAGTAAAGGGGAGTAAACAACGCATTTCAGAGGCCCTGCCTCCGTTATCAAGAATGCCCAAAAGTGAAGCAAGATTTTCTTTTATACTAATGACTACAAGCCAAAATGGCAGATGGGAAATGAGAAATGAGAGTTTGAAAAGACCAATGAGCTTGCGGGGGCGGAATAGATGCATGACAATCACCATACATATATATTTAATTGAAAATCAAATAGTATAGGGAATATAAGGAACTAAATGAAGATCAATAAAACAGATGTTAATGAAGCAAAACTGACTGAGGGACCAAACTGGTTGAAATGATATTAGATATTTGGCTGGTGTTGTAGTAATAAAAGACAATTAGAAACATCTTTGTTAATCTTTGAAGGTATTTGATACATTTATGGAAGGCATTATTGAAACTGTCAAAATGCAACCTGATGGAGAGCAGTATGTAAAGTATGTGGGAAGAGACAAAGGACTTGAGTACAAAGTACATTGCTAAGCAATGAGGCACCTGGACAAGAGGGACATGGGGGACAAAATACCACATTACTAATTTCAATACAGTGAAAAAATGCTAAAGAGTGAATAGATTTAAAAAAGAATAATAAACTCAAACTGTTGATCAGAAGCCTATGTATATTGTGGGGGGGGGTTAGCTCAAGTGGGGATCATCTTCCCTGTGAAAAAAGTAGTCCAGACAGCAGGTCTTTCTTAAAAGCTGATTTGTAGCCAGTTTTTCAGTCACCCACAAAACAAAGATAATGCAAACCTTTTGTTTCAGTCACAAAGCAAAACTTCAGATCAAGCTCTCTTAGGTTTATAGCTTCTTGAGTCCCAGGACAGAGCAAACCTTTGCTCTATTCCTGCTTATTTATACCACCTGTTGGTGGATACAAGTGGACCACAAAATCTGGTCCAGGAACCAGCCCTGCTAAGGTGGCTTGTAACACCTGGACCGTCTTTTCCCTTAGTTCACTGCAAATGAACGCATGCGAGGTGAAACATAACGTCCATCGATCACCTCGCCTTTCATATCACAATATATATATATATATATATATATATTAAATATATATATATATATATACATTAAAAATGCATTAAAAATGTCTCTCTCCACTCCCACCCTTCATCTCCACCTCATTCTGAACCTCTGTGCGCTGCCTCTTCTTCTCTAACCTTTCTTTCCACTTACAACCTTTCTCTGTCGACTGCTCACCCCTACTCTGCCCCATAACTCTCTGTCCCATCCTCCTCCCTACTCTGCCTTAAACCACCCTAATCTTTCTCTTTCCTTTTCTTCTTACACCCTCCCCCCTAGCCTTTACCCCTCTCTCCCCATCCCCCTGTAACTTTTTCTATCCTCCTTCCCAGTAGTTGCCTTCCCAGTTCCCAACCTTTCTCCCCCCCCTCTTCTAAACCCCTCCCATTCTTCTTCCCTGCTCTCAACTGCTATCTCCCCTCCACCCCCCTGTTCTCCATCCCCAACTTCAACTGTTCTCTCCCTCCCACTCATAACTTCTCTCTCCCCCTAGTCCCAATTCAACACTCTTTTCCCCTTCCTCCCTAATTTCTTCTCCTAACAAGTCTTTCTCCTTCTCTCCATTATTCTCCCACCTCTGCTACTTTTCTTCTCCTTCATTCTATGCTCCCTCCATCCACCACCTCTCATTCCTGTCCTCCTAGATATTCTTCTTCATTGTTTTCTCTGTCTTATTCCTTCCTACTATGCTTCCCCTCTCTATTTCCCCTCTTTTCAGCTACTCTCCCCACCCTCAACCTCATTTTACCTTCTTCAACTCTACTATGCCACCCCACCTACCCACTACCCATCCTCCCCTCAAACAACTACTTACAAATGTGCCCCCTACCTCATCACATCATATCAATTCACATCATAGATGTGTAGGTCTACCTGTGGGTAGGTGCAGCGTGCTGCAGCGGGCAGAAAACACTCAGATTCCAGGTGCAAAAACAGGAATGCATTGAACGGAAGTTCGGCAATACATAACAGGCCCCACGGGAAGGTAACACGACCAGGAAAACTCAAAAGATGTAACAACGATGTGACAGTAGATGGTAGTCTCAGGGAAGCTGACGGTGTCTGTCTCAAGGAGTAAAATGCAGATTGGCCAGTCCCTACCCAAATGGGAGGTTTCTAGGAAGGATGGTGTGTCCCTGCACTTTCCCTACTCCTCCAGAACCTGTCCCTGACCGATAGGTAACCTGTCCATACTCTAGGCACTTGCAAAATACGCGCCAAACCTGGGAGCCAAGTTTTTAAAGAGATTCTGCCTGACCTAAGATGGCTGCCAAGGTCACATTCGATGTCGGATGCTGCCTCTCTGTGACCGAGGAAACCAGAAACTAAGTTCCTCTTGACTTCCTCTTCCACCCCATTGCCCCTGCGGTTGAGCGCAACCTGCAGTGGAGAAAATAGACTGCACCCACCTACATACCATTTACTCGATTACAAATTCTGCAGTGATATCTCAGCCTTAATTACAAATTCCATTACTGTTGAACCATGTCAGGTAAACTGTGACCCAATAGGTTTTTATCTTTCCATTCAATTGATGGTTATTTAAGGAGATATTAATGCATTTTACATTGTCTTGCCATTGATAAGTTAATGGGATTTTAACTTGGTATTAGATCTGGGTTCAGATCTTTCACAGACAACCCTAGTTCAATTCTCTCTGTCCACATTTCCTAATCTTTTATGGTCACTGATCTCTACTGCACATAAAGCTGTATCCAGCATGGCCCATTTCTTTCCCATTACTTATTGCATAGCACAAAATCATGTATAATCATGTTTTTTGTTTGCTCCCCCCCACCATATGTTTCAGATTTATCCTTGCTTCCTTTACATGTAAGCTGGGTATTGAAACCTCTGTGTACAAGTTGAAAAAAAGAAAAATGTTACAATTTAACTCCAATTTTGCTGAAATGGGCAATATGTTGGCAAAAAAAATTAGATTTAAAACCTGCTCAGCTTAATAGTGCCAATTTTTAAAGAATCTTTTAAGGGCTTTGCTAAAAGTGTCTTTGAAATCTAAAGATTCAAAAAACGTACCGTACTTGAAGTATCCCTGAAATTCCAAGAGCTGCAATGGGTTGAACTGGAATTAAGTAGATCCCCCAGTGACAGGTATAAGGAGATGCTACAGCCAGCAGGGACTATAATCTTGGAAGGAAAGGACAAATGCAAATCAGTTTTGAGATAACCTGATTTTTTCAAACTTGGAGAAAAATGTGAAAAGTGTTTAGCTTATACAATATGTTTCTCCGATTTGAGACTTGAACACTGTATTACATTCAGATCCTAAGGATGCAGAGGTTAATAAAGCATATGATATGGTTAATAACATTTCAAGCTAAGAAATGCAGGTGTTGCTTTCTTTATCTAGATCAGGGGTCTCCAAACTTTTTAAACAAGGGTCCAGTTTACTGTCCTTCAGTCTTTAGGAGGGCTGGACTGCAGCCAGTGGCAGTATAAAAAGCTTCAGCATCAGTTGGAATAGACAATGTTTCAGACTTGAAGGTCAGTAGGAGTAAAATAATTGCATATTGCCTGTGGTCATTAGGAAGAGGAAGTGTGCCCCATTATTGGTATTAGTGGGGGGAAATAGTGTCCCATCGTTGGTGTCAGTAGAATTGATAGTGCCCCACTGTTAGTATCTGTAGGATGAATTGTGTCTCACTGTTGGTGTCAGTGAAAAGACTGGTGCCTCATTATTGGTGTCAGCAGGAGGAATAGTGCCCCATCGTTGGAGTCAGTAGGGGAATAATACCCCACTGTTGGTATTGGTGGAAGGAATGGTGCTTCATTGTTGGTGTCAGTAGGAGGAGTTGTACCCCACTGTTGGTGTCAGTGGAAGGAATAGTGCCTCATTGCTGGTGTTAGTGGGAGGAATAGTGCCTTGTGTCAGTAGGAGGAACAGTACCCCAAGGGCCAGATAAAGGACAGCAAATGGCTGCATTTTAACAAAGGAATTCCCTTGATAACCCCATTACACAAGGGGAAATAATATTAACTTTCTTCCAGTTAATAAAGAACCAAGTGAAGGTGCAATCCCATTGGAGTTATAAAACACCAATTTCAAATTATTATCAGATCCATTACTGACAACTTTTATGACTCATTTCAAGAGGCCATATTACAAAATTTTTCAGTGAGAGTGGCATTAATAATTGATATGCCTAAAGAGAATAAGAATCCCAAATGATATACTTGTAGACTGGTGTCTATGTTTTCTTCAGAATAAAAATCCTGCCAAAAATCTTAGTTACAGACTAGTCTCATTTATAACAAAAAAACACAAAATGAAAACAGAGCATGTCAGCATAGAGTAATGCTTCCATTAATGTAAGAAATGAGAAATGATATTGTTGCACTCACTTACACCTATTTTATTGTAATAAATGTGTAAGGTTGTTAAGCTGACCATACACCAGTAGAATTTTGTTTAAACATTTTTATGGAAATTAAGAAAAATAGTTTGTCAGAGTATTCAATAGTACCATTATGGATTATGTATAGAAACCCCAAAATTTTTGTTCGATTGCCATGCCAAGGTTTTGAATTCTACTTTCGATTTTGGGATTTCTCAAAAAACATATTCATAGTGTAGCACCCTCCTAGGTAGGTGCTAGGATTAGTGTAATATAGTTTTGTTCCCCTGCTTAACAGGAGAACTGCTATGGAAATGTACTTAGCTCTCAGCTTAACAGAGAGCTGCAATTGAGTTTTGTAGCCTGCTCAGTGTGCTCAGGTGCTGTTTGGTTCTGCCTCTGGCCTCCTCTGCATCCAAGCAAGTACCTAGGAAGGTTCTAGATAAATAGGTGGATTCTATGCAGAACATAGCATGAATGTTAATGTCACTCCCGCCAATCCGAGGGAGTGTGACCATGAAGGAAGCTGGGAGAGGGTATTTATTCTTTGGAGTGCAAGATCTTTTTCTGGAGAGTAGAGTTTCAGTCTGGGAAGGGGCTTGTTGCCTCTCCCAGGCCCTCGCTGCCATGTGGCCTCAGGCTGATGACTTGAGGGGCTGCAGTTAGAGAGAGTGACCCTGGTTCTACAGAGAGCTGGCTGAAGGGGCTGCCTATTGAAGATCTGGTCTGATATCACTGGTATAGAGTGTCGCTTGGAAGTTGGAAGGAGGCAACCAGTTGTCTGTGAACATTTTGTCAGTACAGACAACCTAAAGATCTATAGACTTCTGTCCTAAAACTACTTTGTTGCTACTGCCAAGGAGAAGTCTGCTACCTGCTTTCAGCAAGGACTTCACCAGAGCTTAACTAAAAGATCAGTTAGATGTCCTCATATATGAATAGTTCTATTTCTTGAAATATCCCACTATATCCCCTTCCCTATCCAAGTTCTCCAAAAATAAAACAAGAAAACAACAACCCCTAGACTGGTCATTGAAAGTGTGTGCACTCGGTTGTGTAAATCTACCTTGTACCTGGCTACGGGGCAAAACTGGGGAAGACTTTGGCAAAATACTTCCGGGGGTAGCGCTGCAATAGTTAGAATCTCATTTGTTTGGGATTTTTTTTCTATCTTTCTCCTTCAACTTCCCTCATCATAAAACAATGATCAATTTCACATAATTATCTTTTTAGAAAAAAAACACATTTTTTCAAACAAAATTTCACTGTATGACCAGTGCTTCTTGATCTTGCTGCTGGTGGCCACTGGCATGTAATTTGAGTCTAGACTTATGCTTAGACAGGACACTTGGAGCATGCAGTCCTCTCCTGTGTCACCTTCTATCTGACACATGATGTGCACCATTGTTAAGGACACATTTTGCAGACCTTCTTCTTAATCGGGCTTGACAAAAGATTGCCAATGTTTACTGAATAGTGAAGGGCCAATCTTAGAATGGTTTTGGAATCCCATGATGGATATTTAAAACTGACGGTAGCGCTTCCCCTGTAGGAGTTGCTTGGTAGTTTGCCCGGATCCTTTTCCCAGTAGTTTCCTCACAACAAAACAAACAGTTCCAATCACTCTTCAGGCTTATTAACCAGTCTAGGGTTATGCTTTTTCTGATGCTTTAGTGTAGAACTTAGATAGGTAGTGGAAACTAGTAGAATACTCCAGGAACCCTTAGCAACAATTTGAGGACACTGAACTTACTTGCAGAAGTAAAAAGTGGACTGGGATTTGAAGTAGTAACTTGAAGAGATTTATCTTCCTCTGTGGACAGTCCAAGCAAAGTCCATTCATTAGGAATTAAATAGAATAAGCCCTTCAGGACACAGGACACAATGTCCTCTTTTAACCTGTTGACTCTAGCACAAGAGGGATGGGTACTGTCCACAGTCTCTAGGATCTCTCTCATCTGTCTGTACTCAGAAATGTCTTTGGAAAATAGGTTGCCTCTTTGCAATATCCTCGTGGTACTTCCACCCCTGTGATATTAGATTGGATCTTCAGATAACAGTCCCTCAGTCAGCTTTCAGCAAAGCCGGCTTCCAGGTCGTCCACCTGAGACCTCAACACCCTGGTACCAGGCACATGGTACAACCTCCTCACTGGGGCCACAGACAGCAATACAAATCTGACAGGTGTGTTAATCTCACTGCACACTATCCAAAACTAAAAAAAAAAATGTTTGCTTTTAGTTATACTTTAGGGTGGATTTGGTGTTTTTTTTTTCTTTTTTCGTGCAATGGGTTTTAAATAGCTTCTTTAAACTACCCTGGAGCTGTTCTTGTGCCAAAAATGGCCCATCTTTAAATGGAAACTTGACATTAGATATGGAGATGCAGAGGAACCCTAGTGTTAACTCTAACACTAACCCTAATATTGGTCATACACCTGTAAAATTTCATTCAAATGGTCAGACGAGAAAGTATAAAAATTGTTTGTCTGACCATTCGACTTGTTCATAAAAGTGCATAAAACTAGTTATGATTTTTCTTGGCAGGAGCAAATTCAATGATTAGAAATTAATTTGCTACCATTAGAATTGAAATTACATTTTTTTTATCTTTGCCCTTCAATTTTTTCTCTCGCTCTGGTTAAAACTAATTGTTGAATCGTCCTTTGATAATCAAACGAACATTCTTAAAACAATAATTTTTTAATTAAATTCTACAGGTGCAAGACCATGATAAATCAGGTATTTCTATGCAAAATCAATTTCAACAAAATCCATCCGCTCATTTGAAGAAATAAAAGACAAACTATCAGCTGAATACTTTAGCAGCTGACAATACTGAATTTAAAAAAGATGAACATTCATTTAACAAAACAACATTTTCAAGACACATTTGGGACATGTGTCTTTCTGTCAGCAGATCACAGAATACCATATGAAACTTTTGTGTCAAACGCAGGGTGGGGAAGAGAGATTTGTGTCTATCTTTAGCTGTGCGCATAACAGATGAGACTAATTACATATAAGTATTGCGTCTGATCTTTCTCCTTTTACATCAGTCATTGTTATTCTATAAGATACAAATGTTGACATTAAATATTGACATGCTGATACCAAGTCATTTGTTAAATTGCTGAGCTTTTACCTTATCTGTATCATAGGAACATCGATTGTGATTTAACGCCTCCAATGCCAGGAGGACTTGTCTTGCTTGCTAAAGGGACAACACTAGAGGACACACTATGAGCTCACAGGGAGCATGGAAAAAAAACCTTGCCATTTGGTTGAGATTTAAAGCCAGGACTGTAAGACAAGTGTCTGCCCACCTAGCCAACCCGCCAGCACCTCAGTGGCCTTCCTTGGTCTCTTTGAAGTGTTTCTACCAAATGGTCCATGGCTGATGGATAGGCCAGGACAGACGCAGGCAATAGGGTATAACAGACAGCAGTCTGTGTAGTCTAAACTCTAGTAAAAAGAGCAACAAAACCTTTCTTTTTTTAGTTTTGGATGGAGACTGAAGACTTCCTTCCAATTTCTCTCTCCTTGTCTTTCTTTATTTCCTTCTTTCTTTCTTCCTTTCCTCCCTTCCTTCCTTAACCCCTAGCTTTATCTATCTTTCTTTCTTTCTTTCTTTCTTTCTTTCTTTCTTTCTTTCTTTCTTTCTTTCTTTCTTTCTTCTCATCTCTTCCCTTTCTTCCTTCCTCCTTTTTCCCCCACCCCTCTTACTTTCTATATCTCTCCCTTCTTTCTTCCTTCCTATCACTCTCTTTTTTTATCTTCTCCACTCTTTCCTTCTTTCCTTCCTTTCTCTCTCCCTCTCTTAATTTCTCCCTCTCTCCCTTCTTTCCTTCTTTCTTCCTTGCTATCACTCTCTTTATCTTTCCCCTCTCTTTCCTTCCTTCTTCCTTTCTCTCTATCTCTCTCTCTCTCTCTCTCTCTCTCCTTTCTTTCTTTCTTTCTTTATTTCTTTCTTTCTTTATCTTACAGCTGTGCATTTTATGCTAATTTTTAGAGCTACCTAAATAAACTCTTCTATTTTCAACGGGCAAAAGTTTCACACCGTCAATATCTGCCTTACAGAGCTGACTTGTTATATTGAGCTTTTTTATTTTGCTGCCATGCTTCCCATGCTTCCCATCTGTGAATGTCACCTGCAGTTGACGCCAAATATCTGTCTGGGAGCTGTGACACCAAACAGTCATCAAGAATCAAATACAATTATTCTGCTATCTGCCTTTGCGTGAATTTTTCACCTCTATCTTAATTCAAAGAACTTGATTGCCAGGAAGAAAAAGTGTAGCACTTGACTTGAGTTTGGGGCCTAGTAGTGAGTCAATCTCAGTGATCCTGTGTAAATGTCCATTGGGCCCTTTGACATATCTGTTGCAGCCAATAAAATGTCTTCCATTATTTGTCTGAAATTTAATTAAAGTGGATGTAAAGGCTCAAGGTTTTTTACCTTCCTGCATTCTGTGTGCAGCTGCCCCCCCCCCCTCCAAAACTTACCATCTTGATCCAGCAACGTGCCTCGGCTCTCCCAGGTATCTCCCCCCTCATTGGCTGAGAAAGCAGCAATAGCCATTGGCTATCACAGCCAGTTAGACCACAAAAGAGAGAGCTAGACCAAAGAAAGAGAGAGCGGGGGTTTTGATACAAGGGTAAGGATCTTTCTAAAGCCATGTGACTGTCATTTTCAAATCTCATTGGACTTAGCTGAAAATTACCTTTACCATTTTGTAAGATAAGTATTGAATAAGTATTAGCAGGTACCCTGGCATAATAGCTTTGTGAACAGAGTCTTATGTGGCTGTTAAGCAGCACAGCTGAGAATTCCAGAGGTCTAATCACATTGTTGTCCAAAGAGGTAAGAGAAACTACAGACATTCTACATCGGGGAATATGCTTATAGAATTGAAAAGCAAAACGTTAGTTTAAAGCTGCTC
>BLSH010135249.1:1621201-1647043 GCA_018402905.1 Glandirana rugosa
GGGTGGACACAGTGACCGACGTATTCACGGGGGTGGACACAATAACCGACGTATTGACGGGGGTGGACACAGGTGGGGACACTTATGCAGCCAATAACACAGGTGGGGGCAGTTATGCAGCCAATAACACAGGTGGGGGCACTTATGCAGCCAGTGACACAGGTGGGGCACTTATGCAGCCAGTATCACAGGTGGGGTACTTTGCAGATACCCCCCCAGGTCGGGACAAGTCCCGCACTTACCCCATCCAATAGGAAGGCAGGCAGGATTAATGCAGAGTTTGGCATGTAGAGAAGTGGGCTGGCAATTTGCAGAGATTCGGCATACGGAGAAGCGGGCTGGCAATCTGCAGAGATTCGGCATGCGGAGAGCGGCTGTCCTCCATCGTCGGGCGGTCAGGGTCTCTGTGGAGCGGGAGTCACGCCCACTACCACAGTGACCCGCCCCCGGCCACGGCATCCAATCACACTGAGCCGCAGGCTCAGGGCAGCCAATCAGTGTATGTGTGTGCGCCTGTTCAGCGCACACACATAGACTTTAATGGCCGACCAATAGGCTCACTACTTCTCACTTCAGATGACAGCCAAGGAACAGGGAAAAAAAAAAAGAAAGTCAATGTACCAGCGCCACCTGCAGGGGGGCCGGGCTGACTTTTTTTTTGTTGTCTCTTTAGCCGACGGGGAGGCGGCACCCAAGCGCCCCTCATACACCAGCCGCCACTGCTCCTTTGCCAATTTTATGAACACACTCAATCATAATGATAGAGGGATCCGTTTTGAATAAGATGATACATTTCTTAGATCTGAATATTATGATACAAGATGACAGGTTGATCACTACCACATTTTTTAAAGTGACAGACAGGAATGCTTGCATTCCTTTATCCAGCTGTCATCACTCAGCGTGGCTCAATGGGGTGCCTAAGAATCAATTTTTGCGCATTAGGCGTAGTCGTTTCCATAAAACCGATTATTTGCAACAAGCTTAGATCCTGAGATTATGATTTTTGGACAAAGGATACTCTGATGTCAATACAAGGGACACTATCAGTGAAGTGGGTAACATGGACAGACAAGCTATGCTGACAAGAAGGAGGGATCCTCAGACCACTCAGAATAATAAAATTGGATGGTCATTGATTACCAGCTATTCGTTACAACATTATTCAGTCAAGAAGATCCTTCAGAAACATTGGAGAATCTTTAAAAATGATAGGGTCTTTGGGGTCAGAATTACCTGAACGTTCATCAATAGTGTACAGAGGTGCTCCTTCTTTGAAACACAAGCTGGCCCCCAATGTAATAGACCCTCCAAAGAGGATCTCCTTTTTTCAGACTATGAATGGATATTTTCCTTGTATGAGGCGTAGCATATGCCAGATCAACTCTTTTAAAGGGAGAAAATGTATATCCCTTCAGTCTACTCAAACTGGGCGTAGTTATGATATTAATTGCTTTATGACCTGCTCCACACGGTACATAGTCTATTTGATTCAATGCCCATGTTGTAAACAGTATGCACAGGATGCACTAAGACAGAATTACATATCAGACTGTCTGAACATGTGGCCAATATTAAGCGTGGTTATAAAAAAACATAACCTGTCCAGGCATTATGCCAAATACCACAATAAAAGTTTGGTGGGAACGTCATTTTATGCCATAGATTGTGTCTCTCCACATTGGAGAGGGACTGATATGGTAAGAGTGGTTTCACGCCTTGAAACACAATGGATTTTTGATATGTGCTCTTATGTCCCCTTCGGGCTTAATGTGGATTGGGACACTAATTGTTTTATTAATAATTCATAATTTATTGGGTCTTTGGCTTTATCTATAATTTTATCTACATTTTTTCTAACAGCTTGCTGATAATTTTATTACCATAGTTTTGAAATTAAATGTTTATATCTCAATATTTTCTATTGTTTTTTTATAACTTTATATATGGATTTTTTGTTTTAATGTGTTTAGGTTATTATGTGAGCGGTGTCCTATGACCAATACTCTCATCCCTTTTGTCCTGTGCAACCCTCAACATTTTTTTGAGGGTTGCAATTCTATTTTGTTAACACTAGATGGTGCTATTTATGTATATGGGGCATGTAACAAAGTTTAGGCCATTACGTTACTATTATGGATCATAGCGTGGAGTGTTTTTGTAATATTAATTTTTTTTATATTAACTTTTTTCTGCAATATATTAATTTATTATATTACATCTTAGGTCTTAGTTGTGTTTAATTTCACGCTAGGCACCTATTGAGGCATATTACCTCATGTAGATATGGATTATTTGTTCTCTAATATTAACCATTATTATCTAAATTTTGGTTTAGTACTTTTGCCCATTCTTTTAGTTTACTTAGTATCGGAATCATTCATCATTTCTGGTATGCTTACACAGCACCCATCTCCCCTTTTCCATTATCTAATATGGCGCTCACTCTCTCTTTGCCAGTACTTTATATGGCATCCCGGTTCTATAAAAGGGTGTACTGTGATGACGATCCGGTTGGCGAATCCCAGACTACGTACGTTTGGTACGAACCGCGTAGGTGTGGCCTATGGACGGTAGCCTCATCATGTCCTGGATTGGATGTTTTTATTGTACACGAGCTGGGAAGGGAGAGATTGTTGGGACTAGGACGCCACATCTAGGCTGGTTGAATGTTCATATGCTGTTTCAAGGCTTATCATATACTGTGATGCTGTAAGTGCAACTTTTATCAAATAAATACTATTCTTTAGCAGTATCACACTATGATCTTTGTTTCTACATAA
Source organism: Glandirana rugosa (assembly GCA_018402905.1). Taxonomy (NCBI): domain Eukaryota; kingdom Metazoa; phylum Chordata; class Amphibia; order Anura; family Ranidae; genus Glandirana; species Glandirana rugosa. The sequence continues at coordinate 1,623,985 of BLSH010135249.1, forward strand.
TCACACTTTACATGTGGTGACGTGAGGGAGATCCTAATCCACCATCCTGATCGTACAGGGAGGATTTGCTAAAGATGTAGTGGAGAGAACATACTTCTCCAGAGGCTCATGCGACCAGCCTATCATTTGGCGGTCAACTCTATCTGGTAAGGAACCATCCTTCTCTGTCTCACTGGGTGTTGGCACAGTGGTAGTTCCTGAGAGGATTGAAATTAGGATACCATTACCTGCACTTACTCCCGTGTGATCTGCTTCACTTAACTTTCCTGCATGGGCTTTGGACTGTTCATTTTTTGATTACATTCTTGGGACTGAATTTTCATGTTTTTAGTTTCATCTCATCCTACCCATTAGCGCTGCACTTCTTGTTTATTATTGTTTTAAAGTCCGTATCTTGACTTTTGTGCTGGCAGCTTTTTTTTACACTGTGTTTGCCTGAGCGCGAGGTATACTTTGTTTTTTGGATGTAGTAAGATGTCTGCTGCCGCCTTCTGACTGTGTTCTTTCAGATTAGCAAACCTGGTAGTGGTGGAACGCATGCGCAGCTGATGAAACGTCACTTCCATTACCTAATCTAACAGAACAGCAGAACTGCGATGATGCAGGGTGGGCTGTAAGAGATGATGTTGTCTCTCTGCCCGCCCACGCACCAGCCGGCCCGCTCACTGGCCTGCCCGCTCACCGGGGGGGTTGGCAACTGCCCCATTGCCCCATTGCAAGCAGTTTACTACTGCTTTAAAAGTACATAGTGGAATAAAATTAATTTCGTTTTTTTTAACCAAGGATTCATGAAATGTCGATATAAAACAGAGAGCATACTGGCATAGCGTAAGATCCTCAAAAAAAATCTATATTTGGATAAAATAAATATATTGTACGGGAGTTGGCTCTGATGAAGAGGTGCTACCTCAAAATGCGTTAGCCAATTTATTAGAGGATGGTCTTCAAATTAAGCACTAATAGACAGATGAGTGAATTCATTGGTTGATGAGATGTTCCTTGTGAAATTGAGAGAAGTGTGTCTTTATCACTTTTGTTCAGTACAATATATTTATTTTAACCAATTAAAGATGTTTTGAGGATCTTACGCTATGCCAGTGTGCCCTCTGTTTCACTAACAGTTTTTCTGAGGATTCCCCAATCTGAAGAGAGCTGCAAGGAGGAAGTAGATGTTGTTTCTATTACACTATGTTGAAGAAGGAGACTGTGCCAAAAATGTAAACTTTGTCCGACATAGACTTGTATATTCCATCATTGATGTATGCTGACATTAATTTATCATTAATGAAAGGTGGGTATAATCGAGAATAAGTGGTGGTGGTGGTGGGGAGGGGGAGTACACTTTAAAACATCTAGTATCTTATTACATATACTGTATATATGTAGAATATAAGTTTCCATTCTCTTGGGTGCTCCTTGGTTGGCTCCTGAGTTTTTTTCTGTTCCTTCCATCCATACATCCATCCAATCTCTGCCCCGGGTTCCGCCATTAGGAACAGCTGCAATCTCATGAATAATACATGCAGCTATTTGTAGCATGTTGAATTTGTTGATTTGTTTGAGGTAACAGAATCATATGTTTGCTTATGCATCTCCAAAAAGGTCATCCCAGCTGCTTCCCTGTTGAACATGTCAAGGATAAGGATGAGAGTGAGTCTTGGAGTAATGAAAAGAGGATTGACATCAGTTAGACTCCGACTGATGGCCTTCTGTGTTATAAGTGCTGGCTGTGCTTCAGTCTACCCATGAGAATCTTTTTTCATTTATAGCTGAAGTCTTGTAGGTTGAACCACTTGATCGATTCTTATGCTCTTTTAGGGCTCCATTGTTAAAGCTAAGCGCCACCCAAAAGGGGAAGCTCCGCTTGTTTTCCCCTCACTGCTACATTTGGTACCTTTTGAGGGAGCACCTGGTTTTGACAGCTGAACTGAGACAGAAGTTCGCCAACTCCCCCCCCCCTCCTCCTTCCCCTGCAGCCAGTCCATTCACAAAGCGCGCTTTGCGCAGTAGATAACCAGTTGTGAAGCCACACGGCTTCACTGCCGGTTTCCCTTAGTCAAGATGGCAGTGGCAGCACCCCATAGCCAATTGAAAAATCGCTGGATTCCTGGACAGGTAAGTATCCTAATATTAAAATTCAGCAGCTACATTATTTGTAGCTAAAGGTAAAAGAATAAGCTATTGTGCTGACTGGAACCCAACCGTCATTGAACAGGGCACATAAAAGGGCCAGGAGAGTGGTGGGGAATAGCAGGTAAAATGTATGCATCCTCTCAAATTAGGTCTTGAGATCTTAATGCATATATAAAAATGCAAACACAAGATCCACACCTCCATCTAGGTGTAGCGATTTATTTAACCACTTGCCGACCGCCAATCGGCAATTGACGGCGGCAAAGTGGCTCTGTAACGCGGATCGCCGTCATATGACGGCGGCCACTTGATCGCGCCTAGTGAGCGCGCGCGCGCCGCCGGAGGCGCGCTCACTGTGTCCGGGGAGGGCCAGGGAGCGGGTGCGGCGGTTTCGATTGCCACCGGCTACCCGCGATGGCCCCCCCCCGAGCGAAGGAACGGAGGTCCGTGTATGTAAACACGGACCTCCGTTCTGTGAAGGGGGAAGGGCTGTGATCATAGCCTTCCTGTATACGAAGGCTGTGACCACTTCCCTTCCCAAGCCAGGGCAGTCCCCCCACAGTTAGAACACGCCCAGGGAACATACTTAACCCTTAGAGCGCCCCCTGCAGGTTAACCCCTTCACTGCCAATGGCATTTACACAGTAATCACTGCATTTTTATAGCACTGATCGCTGTATAAATGCCAATGGTCCCAAAAAAGTGTCAAAATGGTCCGACATGTCCGCTGAAATATCGCAGTACCGTTAAAAATCGCAGATCGCCGCCATTAATAGTAAAAAATAAAAAAAAAATAAAAACCCCAAAAATGAATTCTCATCATCCGTAAACGCGACCACTTTTGCGCAAACCAATCAATAAACGCCGATTGCAATTTTTTTTATCGCAAATATGAGGAAGAATATAAATCGGCCAAAAACGGTGAAAAAAAATGTTTTTTTATATTTTTTTTTGGATTTGTATTTTAGCAAAAAGTAAGAAATTTGTTTTTTTTTTTGCAAAATTGTCACTCTTCTTTTGTTTATAGCGGCGATCAGAAATGACGCAGAGGGGATAAAACGCGGCAACTTTTGCGCAAACCAATCAATAAACGCCAATTGAGATATTTTTTTTACCAAAAATATGAGGATGAATATAAAGCTGCCAAAACCGATGAATACATTTTTTTTTTTTTTGGATTTGTATTTTAGCAAAAAATAGGAAATATTGTTTTTTTTTGCAAAGTTGTCGCTTTTTTTTGTTTATTGATCGGAAATGACGCAGATGCGATCAAATACCACCAAAAGAAAGCTCTATTTGTGGGAAAAAAAGTACGCAAATTTCGTTTGGGTACAACGTCGCACGACCGCGCCATTGTCAGTTAAAGTGACGCAGCGCCGAATCGCAAAAAGGGCTCCGGTCCTAAAGCTGGAAATCCTTCCGGTCCTTAAGTGGTTAAAAAGGCATAAAAACAATTAAAATGCAATCACTAGATAAAAGTAGATCAAGGCTTGTCTATGGGTCTATGACAAGCCTAGATCTACTTTTATCTAGTGAGTGCATTTTAATTGTTACACCTAGATGGAGGCATCCTCTTGTGTTTGCTTTTTACAGTATTTGTAGCTGCTGACTTTTAATTTCTTCTGAAAGAACCTGGAGCTCTTCATTAAAGTGGTTGTCAAGTCATGACAACCACTTTAAATTACAGGTAAGCCTACAATAAGGCTTACCTGTAGGTCCCAGAAATAACTCCTAAACCTGTACGGTTTAGGAGATATCCCCTGTATTTGCATGTGCCGTCATCGGCACATGTGCACTGAAGAATCGGCACCCGGGGTGCCGTTTCTTCTGTATTCGTGCCGTAAATGACGGCTCCCGTGTGCATGTGCGGGAGTGCGGTCAACGCGGCTCCACCAATCACAGCGCTGGAGCCTGCGCTGTGATTGGATGGAGCCGCAGACCCAGAAAGAACAATGTCGCCGGTTACGGTGGTGTGCTGAGACCGCTGCAACAGCTTTGTTCCGAGGTAAGTGTTTCATAATGAGCTAGTATGCATACTAGCTCATTATGCCTTTGCTTTGCAGGTTTTTTTCTTTTGGGGGGGTGGGGGGGGTGGGGGCGGCTTTACAACCACTTTAACTTATATTCAGCATTGTTCTCACACATTTTGGAGTCACAATACATGTTCTTGGCTGTTCTACTATAGAGTTAGGTCCATGAATATTTGGACACTGACACAATTTTCATAATGTTGGGTCTGTATGCCAGCACTATGGATCTGAAATGAATCAAGATGTGATTGAGGCTCTCTTCCCCACATACATCTATAGGTTACTTGGGTGATTACTTCAGAACATCTGAAGAAAAGGTGATGTGGGTGGATCTTGATGGTACATGTCTTAGAGGGTTCCAAAGCTTAAGATAAATCTAACTAATGGCTCCCAGGCTTATAATTCATCCTACATCCGCTCGTTATTCCATCTGGTTAACATATATTGTGGGGATGTAGTACTTTCGAAAACTTCAATCCAGCCAGGGAAGTACATTTCTGGGCTTTTGGCCTACTTTTATCAAAAAAGTAAAAATCAAAACAACTCACAGGGCTTTTCAGTATCACCATGACAGAACATTTTCCAGCCTCTCCGGACTTCGTAGTCCCTGAAGCCTGTCTCCACACAGACTCACCACGCTGTCTCAGTCAGCTTTGTGACAAATGAAATGCCCACCTGAGCTGCATAGGCTTCTGAATAATGGCACAAAATCTTTTAATACGTTTCAGGTGAGGCCCTGGTCAGATGGCCTTTCCTTAAAGTGGTTGTAAAGGCTCACGTTTGTTTTACCTTCCTGCATTCTATGTATGGAGGTAAAAAAAAACCTTCTGTGTGCAGCAACCCCCCTAATACTTATCTGGGCCCAATCTTCCTCCAGCGCTGTGCATAGGAGCTTCGGTTCTCTCCCAGGTCATTCCCTCCTCATTGGCTGAGACAGCAGTGGGAGCCATTGGCTCCCATTGCTGTCATTCAAAGCCAGTGAGCCAATAAGGAGAGAGCGGGGCAGGGCCAAGCCACGCTCTGTGTATGAATGGACACACAGAGTAGTGGTTCTGTAAGATGCCAGAGTAGATGCAGTAAGATGTGGACACAAGGTTAGAGGCTTCGTCCCTCCTAGGACTCTTTGAAGACTCCAGAAACCAGTTCAGGAGTTAACAATCCTGGAGAAATTGTAAAACTTGACATCCTGGATCCCCTCACAATGCATCATTGAGAACCTTTGCTGACATATACCCCTTCTGGCAATGTGACAAGGCACGGTCATGTCACAATGTATACATTAAAGTAGTGGCTTTGGAACTTTACTCTTTTTTGCAAGTAATTTGGCATAGCTGGAGTTATCTTAACCCAAGAAAAAGCATCATCCCTCCCAAGACTCTGAAGCCTCCAGACTCCAGAACCCAATCCAGGAGCTACCAAGCTCTTTTTACCAGTTACATACTAGCTTGCGCAATCTGCTGCTGCAGAGTGGCTCTATTAGGCAAAACCGCCGTCTATAAATGGCGGCTCGCGCGTGCGCAGCAAGCAAGCGGGAGCGCTCTGCCAGCGGCGTGCTCTCGTGCCCGTCGCACTCTGCAGGAGTGTGCCCGCGGCTTGGGCAAACCCGATGTCCGCTGGCGAGCCGTGATGACCTGGCGGAGAGAAAGAACGGGGAACCGCCGATGTAAACATGGCGGTTCCCTGCTCTGTCAGTGGGCATTTAAATTATCTACTGATCCCTGTCACTGGGAGCAGTTAGATCTCTTATGCCCATGGTAGCCCAGCCCCCTCACAGTTAGAACACACCTAGGGAACACAGTTAACCCCTTCACTGCCCCCTGCAGGTTAACCCCTTCACTGCCAATGACATTTATACCGTAATCAGTGGATATTTAAATTTCTGGTCGCTGTATAAATGTCATTGGTCCCAAGAAAGTGTCAAAAATGTCCGGCATGCCCCAATATCAAAGTCCCGATAAAAATTGCAGATCGCCGCCATTACCAGTAAAAAAAAAAAAAATTGTAAAAATGCCAGAAATTCAGTCTCATGGTTTCTAAACGCAGCAACTTTTGCGCAAACCAATCAATAAACGCCAATTGAGATATTTTTTTTACCAAAAATATGAGGATGAATATAAAGCTGCCAAAACCGATGAATACATTTTTTTTTTTTTTGGATTTGTATTTTAGCAAAAAATAGGAAATATTGTTTTATTTTGCAAAGTTGTCGCTTTTTTTTTTGTTTATTGATCGGAAATGACGCAGATGTGATCAAATACCACCAAAAGAAAGCTCTTTTTGTGGAAAAAAAAGGACGCAAATTTTGTTTGGATACAAGGTCGCACGAGCACAATTGTCAGTTAAAGCGACACAGTGCCGAATCGCAAAAAGTGCTCTGGTCCTAACATTGGGGCTGAAGTGGTTAAGGTTACTTTGCAGTAAACCAAGGAAGCATTAGAAAAAAATCCTTGTAGTGTAGTGTAGTGTTAATGCTTTACTAAACAAAAAAAAATGCTCACATACAATTGTAGGACAAACAATTCATGGCATACAAAGAAACACAAAACATGTCTACAACACGCACAAGCTATCTATCCTTACTACCAAATAAGTATGTACAGAGTATGTGATAGGCATACATTAAACACTTAACTTGGTTCTTCCTGGTGATGGAGTCTTGTTCTGTTCCTTCTCTGAAGTCCTCCAAAACAAACAGTCCCTTTGTTCCTCAGCACATAGATTTTTCAAGCCCCCTCACCCCCCACTTCCTGTAGCATCAGTTCCTGTCCTAAGCTGCATCAACCAGTCCAACGGGTTTGTTAGCATATGAATAGGGGAAACTTATCTTCTAAACAATAAATGGTTGTAAAATTTTATTCCATATTTATGCTATAAAAATCACTAAAATAGCAATAGCAACACACTATTCTGTAACCTGCAGCTTTTATCTAAAGAATACCTGGTGAACCTGCCTGTTCAGTCACTTCCTGTTATCGGATGACAATGCTCTGTACCAACTGGTATATTGAGTTGCCACCCTCTCACATATGCCACCTGATGACCACTTAACCTTAACATACCAACATACACTATGCAGGCATGGTTCCCCTTAGCAACATCATGTAGCTGGACCAGAGAAATGTACAGATGACAATTCAGCAAAGGCATGTAGACAGGGAAAGGCTAAAGGAGATCAGCAGCACAGCAATGCAAAAAAGGGAAAAATTAAATAGGCGAAAAAAGTATTTTATGAAGGATAAAAGGCAATTACCGGTATTTATGATAACAAACTACATTCCATCCAGATAGAGTTTATATACTTTAAGTATGGGGAAAGTCATTAGCTGCATCTCTGCAAAGCCTGGACTTGGCATGCACCTGTTTTAAGAGACGACTTGGCAGGAAGGAAACTTACAGCTGTTTGCTGTAGCTCTTAACATTGATTTGTAAGAATTGTTATTTCTGAAGCATGGAGGTGCTCTTATCATCAAATGACTTTCCCCTTGTCACAGCTATTATGGACAGTTTGACTCCTCTCCAGATTTACAATACACACAGATGTCTCGTTGATGCCCAGTTCCGATCCCGCTTTTATAAACTGGCCATGGATTCTCTGGAAGTTCCAGGCCTGACTTTTGCCAGGACAGATTGTGAGGATTTTACGCCCGAGTGACTGGGGAAAGGCAACAGACTGTTTTGGCCAGTATAGCGAGGAACAAACGGCAAAGGGCTCATAATGAGGGATCATTGACAAAAGCCTCACTAAAAAACAGCTGTTAAGGGATTACATTTATTTTATGTCTAGCTGAGTGCCTTTGATTACGGTTTTACTGTCTGGCACAGAGGATTATATCACAGTGACAATGTAGGCACAAATGCGAAGTCAGTTCAAATCTGCCTTATTTTTCATAGCTCATCACCAGGCCGGGCGAACGCCAGCTATCAAAAATAATTTAACTTATTAAAGAGAAGAAATAATAGGAAACATATATTTTAAGCCTTCCCTTTAGTCTTGCACAGTTGTACAGGGTCCTCTCCTGTACTGAAATGGCATACTCTGATGTTACTGCACACTGTGAGCTTCTCATAGTGTGCATTAGAAGCTTCAGTAAGTCAGATAGAGCCTGGCTGGAAGAAGTCCAGCATCGCCTAGCCTTTCCCTACCAAACCAAACTATAGTTGGGCCACACCTATCATCATTGCATTTCAGTGGAAGGCATCCAGCATCATCTAGCTCTTTCCTATCCAACTGAACTATGCCTGGGCCAACCCTAATATTCAATTGCTTTCATATATTAAACTTCCAAGTCATCTTGTAAGCAGGGGTTAGTACACCTGAGTGGGTACAGTGGGTAGGGCTAGCCTATTCCTTTATAACTCTGGGCCAGATGAACTATAGGGTAGAAGTTGATGGGGAAAGATAGCCTACAGAATATCACTATGTAAGTTATAGTTCAACTGCAGTACACCCTTCTGTGTGGGCCCAGTATAGGCCCCATAGGAGAACCCATCTAAGGGAACCTACAACTGAAGAAAGTGGAAGTGCTGGTCGGTGTCAGGTTTCTGTGGTAGCGAGCCCTTGTAGAACGCCAATCCAGGCGTTCCCCAGGGCATGGAGTCTAGGCCTCAGCCTGCTTCTTCAACAGGGCCACTGATGGTGGGGATGGACTTGCAGCAAGCTGGAACCAGATTGCGGCCCCCAGGTATGCCCAGCTGACCATATGTAAACCACTCTTGTATGCATAATACAGATGGCAGGAGACTGAAGAGGATCTGGGAAATAAGCCAAGTTCAGGGCAGGTGGCAGACAAGCACAAACGGAAGATGAGGGTTGGTACACAGGAAGTCAGACACTAAATACACAAAACACTAGGCAACCGGAGCTTGGAGATCTAGGAAGTTGCTCAGAGAACGCGGGCTGCACTGAGCATTACCTTTATAGGAAAGCAAACTAGGAGGTGGGCCAGGAAGTGATAGAACAGAAGGAAATATAACCCCACAGTATAGCAGGCGATGCCCATAGTTGAGCACAGAAGCCAAACAACACATGTGATAGGGTCACAGTTCTAGCAGAACCACTGCAGCAAGGAGGTAATAAGTACACAGGCAGAAAACTGCAGGCTAAACCATGACAGTTGGTATCCCCATGTTAAAAATTAGTTAAAATTGTACAGTAATGCCAGGTGAAGGGAGGAAGAGGTGTACTTTTGTATTGGGAAGAACTGTGCACTCAATAATATTCATATTACAAAAAAAGCATTAAAAAGGCTGATTGTGTGGACTTTCGTTTATTCCAGAGGAGGACCATTTGCTAGGAGCATGCGAGTAACCAAGATGGTGGAATCCTTCCATTCTACAGGTGTATGGTACCCGATCTCATTCCTGTTGCAGGAGAAAAATGGGATGCATATGACTATTGCCAGCAGTGAATCAGTGGCCTGCTAATAACCTTAAACAACATAAATATCCAGAAAGTTTTCTTTTCCACATTTACTGAAATGGTTAAGGATTTCTAAATGTGAAGCAGGTAATACCCAGAACAAAATGCTTTAACAACCAGGAAGATGCAAAGAGTTTCTCCACATCCGTGTCATGCGATTTCAAAGTGCTTCAAGTAGGATAACTCATTTTTAAAAAGAAATCCCTTCTCAACCATGGAATGAAATTGCCTTTAAGTTATAGAATATGTTAACTCAAAATTTAAAATTCCAGATTAGTGATGGGCTGAACACCCTCGCGATTTGGTTCGCACCAGAACTTCCAAACAGAGAAAAAGTTCAGACCCGAGCCATAAACTCTATTAAAGTCTATGGGATCCGACATGAAAAATCAAAAGCCCCCATTCTGAAGGTGAAGGCTTATATAGAAGTTATTGGCCATTAATGGGTATGGGGCCCAGGTACTGCCCTGGGGACATGTATCAATGCTTTTAAAGGAGCAGTGATTTTAATGATGCTTAAAGTGAAACAATAAAAATGGAAAATTCTTTTAAATATAGTGCCTGGGTGGTCCCCTTAGTCTGACTGATGTGGGATGCATGAAAAACCACAGAACGGTACTCTGTAGAGCAGGCAGGCAGTCAATTGATAGTGTGCCAAAAAATATATATATCTGTACTAGGGCCACCCCAAAGGGGACACCACACCCGGGTGTCAAAGTCGGACCCACCCCAAATGGGGAAAACAGGAGAACAAAGTATCTCAGAAGTAATGCCAGTACCACCAACCGTCCTTGAAGCCACCAATGCATGCAACCCTGGGTGGATGCATTGGTGGCTTCAAGGACACACTATCAATTGACTGCCTGCCTGCTCTACAGAGTACCGTTCTGTGGTTTTTCATGCATCCCACATCAGTTGATCTTTCCATTCAAGCACATCACTCATTTATATATTCCACCTGTGCAGTCCCTGCTCTATCTCTATCATTCTGAAACTTTGATAGCCACTGCTTTTGCAACTGGTTCCGCCTTGTCCTATATTTTGTGTATGCGGACTACGGAATATCTCCTATTCAGGTTTATGACGCCTAACCGCTCCATGAAATTATACTAAGTATCCTCCTGCTTCGGATGATAGTTTTGTTTTTTATCTATCGACCACTTACCCCTTGAGGAAGATATCTATTGGCTGACATCGAAACGCGTTGGGTCTTCTTCTGCCCCCTTCAATGAGGCAGATCAGTGGTCCTTTTTAATACATTTTTTTCTTGTTATGCTGTCTCTGGACCCTACTGGGGACACAGTTTCCTGTTTTCTGTGTTTTGCTGTTATCATGTGTACTTGTCCAATTTTGGCTTGGTTTATTGTGTATTTCTGATTATTATTTTTAATTGTATCAACAAATGTTGATTATGTTTTATATATGCACATTTTTCTTTTCTTGCTGAGTTGGTCCTCCCATTTAAAGTCCCACTCAGGGTTTTTTTTCTCGTTCTCATCTTGGGACAGGGTGATCAATCAGTGAGGAACCCTGTGTGCTGCTACAACCAGAGCTAGACCCACGGCCTATGTACAGCGTTCCAGCCGACTGAATTCTCTGCAGGTGACCCAGCTAGCAGCTGCTCTCCAGCAACACAGTGAATGACCATTGGAGCCTTTCAATTCTCATCTCTGTCTGGATTGAAGCAACAGCAGCTAACGCAGCAGTCGTACCTGTCGAGCTGCAAGCAGTGCAGCAGATGCTATCTACCTCCCAGGAGCAAGCAGTCAGTGTGAACTAACCTTCCCAGCATTAACATCATCTTCATCTGAGTGCCGGATCACTTGTCTACATGCAGTCCTTTGGATTTGGTGAGCGGGCTCAGACTCACACATAAGAGTACTTATACTGTCTATGCAGCATCTCTTTATTACCTTTTGGATTACCGTTTATATACACTGGATTGCCATCTGTGACCAGTTAATTCAAGAAATCAGTGATCACTACAAGGCTATTTAGTGCAGTGGAATTTAACCTTTTTGTGCCTCATCTCAGTGATTAGGACACATTGTTCTTAGGTACCTAACTCTTATAGCTGGCAGAAGATTGCTTGGAATCTGCAAGACAGGATTGTTACAGCTACATCTACTCATCCTCTCCCCAGTAATATACTTAGGGCTATTTACTTGGAACAACTATATCTCCTAAGAACTCTCTAAGCTATAACAGGACAATTTAAATAGAAATTAATAGTTATCTGGTGTATTCATATAACACTAATTTAACTGCTAAGTGAATATATTTTATTTGTGCATTATAGAACCTTGTTATCTGAATTATAATCCATTGCGTGGTACCAATTTACCCTTTGGGTCATTTATTTGATATAGGGTTATAGTTGAGCGAACCCGAACTGCAAAGTTCGGGTTTGTACCGGACTTTAGGGTATCTGTGTCCTGAACCCGGACATTTGAGAAAAAGTCCGGGTTTGGGTTGGGGTTTCAGGTATTTTTTCACGCCCTTTGAATAGCTGCAGGGCAGCCAATCAACAAACGTTTCACTCGTTTGCCCTTAGAAGCCCTCACAGCCATGTCCACTAATGGCATGGCTGTGATTGGCCAGTGCATCATGTGACCCAGCCTCTATATAAGCTGGAGTCACGTAGTGCTGCATGTCACATCATCTCATACTAGTGTAGGGAGAGGATTCTGCTGCTGCTGTGAGGGACAGATTAGCTTTAGAAAATCTGTTAAAAACAGCAATTTATTGGTGGGTGGGTGCTAGAGGAGATTTTTTGTTTGCTAGAGTACATTTTGTTTGCTAAGCAAAGTGCCTCATATAAAACCTAAGCAATTTGTCTGTTTGTTAGGTGGGTGTTTGCATCCATTTTTGCAGGTGCAGTGCACTGGCAACTGCTTGTGTGTCAGGGACACTACTTTAATCGTGTTCTGTTAGTTCAGTTGGCAACATTTTGGCATTTTTAAATACTGCTTTTACATTGCAGTTAGACAAATTAAAGAACATTTTTTTTTTTTGTGCAAAATATTACATTTGTGGCCAGCGGGGCATTTCTTGCACAAAAATAAAAAGTGCGTCTACATTGCTGGTTTAAAAAAAAAAGAATAATAAATAGTGCTACATAGTACATTTGCACCTTGCTGTGCATTTCTTGCACAAAATTAAAAAGTGCGTAGACATTGCTGGTTTAAAAAATAATATAAATTTGTGCTAAATAGTACATTTGCGTCCAGAATGTGGAGAGCGTCAAATAAGGGACGTGGTGCTGCTGGTGTTGGTGGTGTTTGTGAAGCTCCTGTTGCAAGGAGAGGATGTGGTCAATCTGTGCCAGCTACATGCACAAGTGAAACACCTTCCTCAGGTGCAAGTAGCCGACAGAACCTTCAACGTTATATGGTAGGCCCGAATGCCGCTCAACGAATGGTGAGGCCAGAACAAGTACAGGCGATAGTAGATTGGGTGGCTGACAATGCCTCCAGTTCCTTCACATTGTCTCCCACCCGGTCCCTTGATGAAAACTCAGAGTTGGCACCTGAACCCCATGGCCATCTGTTTTTCATCCCAGCCCCTAGTAAATCAGCCAAGCAGTCTGAGCCCCAAGTCATGCAGCAGTCTCTTATGCTGGTAGATGCGCTGCTGAGGGCATTCCCAAATGACACCTGGGGGCTCAGTGGAAGCACAAGGGGAAGGCAGAGGAGGAGGAAGAGGTCGCCAACGCAGCTGTGGCACTGCCAGCACCTTAGAAGGCAGGATTAGCATGGCAGAAATGTGGAAAAGCTTTGTCAGCAGCACGCCACAACAAACAGCACCACCAGCTGATAGGCAACGTCTTAACAGGAGGCAGCATTTCAGCACAGTATGTGTGCACACGCCTACATGTACTGACTGATGGGTCTGCCCCATTCAACTTCTTGGTCTCCAAATTGGGCACATAGTCTGAGCTTGCCCTTTATGCCTTGGAGGTGCTGACCTGCCCTGCAGCCAGTGTATTGTCTGAACGTGTGTTTAGCACGGCAGGGGGAGTTATCACAGACAAGCGCAGCCGCCTGTCCACAGCCAATGTGGACAAGTTAACATTTATTAAAATGCACCAGGCATGGATCCCACGAGACTTGTCTGTACCTTGTGCAGAATAGACATTTATACCGGCCTCACACAGCCATTGGTATACTTAAGTGAACTTATTCTTTTTTTTTTTATAGAACATAAGCCTTTATTGGAATTTGTAACAGGAGAAACATGAAAAATAAACCATGGTACATTTTATATGGAAAAAGTGAACCCGTGCTAGAACATCTCTGGGTTTGTCTGCAGATAGTGATGTTTTTTTTTTTAATGTCTCAATATTTTGGGGGCTACCCCAATTGGAAAAAAAACCCAAACAAACAAAAAACAGTGTTGGCTACCTCCTCCTCCTCGACCGCCACTTCCACCTACGGTCACCGCCTCCTCAACCTCCTACTCCACATCCACCTCCTCCTCCATTTTTTATTTTTTTTTATTTGATTTTAAGTTATTTCCCTATCCACATTTGTTTGCAGGGCACTTGTCATACTCGTACCCCATTTTGCTTCCTTTTGCAGCCCTCTAGCCCTTTCCAGGACTTTTTTAGAGCCATTTTAGTGCCCAAAAGTTCGGCTCACCATTGACTTCAATGGGGTTCGGCATTCGGGGTCAAGTTTGGGTCAATTTCGGGGCCGAACTCAAACTTTTTTGCGAAGTTCGGCCGAACCCGCTGAACCCGAACATCCAGGTGTCCGCTCAACTATATAGAGTCTTACTGTATTACCGTATATACTCGTATATAAGCTGACCCGAATATAAGCCGAGCACCGAATTGTACTACAAAAAACTGGGAATACTTATTGACTCGATTATAAGCCTAAGGTGGGAAATGCAGCATGTAGCCATTACACAGGGACAGGGAGCCAGTACACAGGTATTGTAGCCAGAACACAGGGGAGAGCTAGCAACTACACAGGTATTGTAGCCATAACACAGGGGACAGGTAGCCAGTACACAGGTAGTATAGCCAGAATACAGGTATTGTAGCCATTACACAGGGACTCAGCCATTACACAGGTATTGTAGCCATTACACAGGGACTCAGACATTTCACAGGGACAGGGAGTCATTACACAGGGACTCAGCCATTACACAGGGACAGGGAGCCATTACACAGGGACTCAGCCATTACACAGATATTGTAGCCATTACACAGAGACTCAGCCATTACACAGGTATTGTAGCCATTACACAGGGACTCAGTCATTACACAGATATTGTAGCCATTACACAGGGACAGGGAGCCATTACATAGCAGCACAGTACCTTCTCTCCTCTCCTCTCCTCGTCCTCGAGTCAGCTGCTCTGGACCCGCCCCTGCCCACAGCACAGTCACAAGCCAATCACTGGCAGTCACTGGGCAGCCAATCAGTCTATGTATGTGCGTTGTTCAGCGCACATACATAAAGTTTAGGAGCAAGCCCTGGAGAAGAGCCCCAGGTACGCATCGGACCACCCACAGAGGCTGCAGGTGCCAGCAGATGAGTAATGTGGGACCCTCACTCGAGTATAAGCCAAGGGGGGCCTTTTCAGCATAAAAAATGTGCTGAAAAACTTGGCTTATACTCGAGTATATACAGTATTTCCCTTTTCAGTTTCAGTAGATATTACCAAATCACCTCTTTCCCCAGTGAACCCTTAGGTATTGTTTAAACTCAATTGGAGGAATTGTATTCTTTTCAACTGTTGTTGTTTTTGAAGAATACAGGGTGTGACGGAAGTTAACAAATTATCTACTCCCTTTGTTAACCAGAACAATAAGTTTAACTTGTTGATGTGAAGGATTCTGATATTTCTGTGTATTTCTTCAAGACTGTTATTTCTTGCAGAAATAAAAGTTAAGTAAACAATTCTAACTCTATCTGTGTTGTGGTCTCCATTACTGAAACAGAGTGATTTTTAATGGAACCTTGCAATATGAGTGAACCCAGAGTGTCAGGGATGGTAAAGGACTCTCAGAATGGGGAGACCCAAGGGGGAATTGATTCTTTAAGCAACCCTCAAGAGGGCAGAAATACATAAATACATAAAGAAATAAAAATTACATTTAAATTGATTATCGCGGCTACAAGTTATTGCCAGCAATACAAAAAAATTTTAAAAAAATGGTGTGGGGTCTCCCCCATGCATACCAGGCCCTTTGAGTCTGGTCTGCATTTTAAGGGGAACCCCCAAAAATCCATACCAGACCCTTATCTGATCATGCAGTCTGGCAGGCCAGGAAAGGGGGGTGGACGAGTGAGCGCCCCCCTTCTCCTGAACTATGGCCACATGCCCTCAACATGGGGGTGTGCTTTGGGGTGGGAGGGGTCTGCCCCCCCCACCCCAATGCACCTTGTCCTCATGTTGATGGGGACAGGGTTCTTTTCCCTGGGTGGTGGTTGTGAGGGTCTGCGGGCAGGGAGCTTATCAAAATCTGGAAGCCCCCTTTAATAAGAGGGCCCCCAGATCCTGCCCCCCTATGTGAATGAGTGTGGGGTACATTGTACCCCTACTCATTCACCAAAAAAGTGTAAAAAATAAATAAAGACAGGAGGCAGTTTTTGGCAACGCCTTTATTAAAAAAATGTACCTGGTGGCACCACCCCTTGTGATGTCACTGACCCAGCACCACGGTAATGTCACAAGGGGTGGTGCTCCCTTTTCCCTTTATCTTCCCTCCCAGTTTCCCTTCCTGTTACTTTGTTTTCTTCCCTATTAGATCTATGATTCAATTTATGAATTTCATCACCTAGATTGACAAACAACCCTTTGAGGGACTGGGCTGTTTCCCATGGACCTGGCAGGATCTTTATCGCCACTCTTTCCACGCATTTGTTTTGTCTATGTTTCTGTCTTTTATACATTTCTGCTTTGTTGGCGATGTGAAAGTGCCCAAGTTGCCTTACAATGGTAAATACATTGGATAAATATTAAACCTGAAAAATATAGACTTCATCCATCTTCCTCGACAATTCAGGTGGATATAATATATATTTATGCACTTTGTGTTTAATCAATAACAACGATATAAGATGTTATCCAATATCTGTTGATTCATATGTACTCATGTTGTTACAGTACATTTTCATATAATCAGATGCCCTGATGAAGCGGGTCTGTCTGTGAAATGTGTTTGCCCAAATAAATGGTTTCTAATGCCAGGAAAGTAACTATCTAGGATGGCTGACCTATGGATATGTTTTTAATAGCCTTTTTACATATATTTGTGATTTATTCAATAAAAATGTTGTGTTTTCATACATCATACTTTTATTTATTCAATATACCCTTGGCGGCACATCTAAAGTCCCATAAAACCCTTTACACTTTTGAGATATTTAATGTAGAGGATGGTACCTCCGTAGGGTAAAAATTATATGCTGCTCTACCCCCACACACAAAACTTTGGTCCTCTAATGATCGGACATGTCCTGACATGACCCCCTCCCCCCTGCACAGCCTCTCACTGGCAAGCTCAGTGTGCTGCTGCTTCTCCTCCCCCCAGCTGTTATGCAGGTGAGAACAGAGGGAATGTGATCATTTATAAAACAAATGGAAAAAAATGTATTTAGAATGTTTTTTATAGCTATACAAAAATGTGTTGCCTTTCGTTTCTATTTTAAACTGAATGGGTTGTTGTACAAGTCAATCGTTTACAATCACTTTAAGTCATTCGTGCAAATTGACTTTTATGGACAAAACACCACAAAAATACATAACCTGCTGTGCATGTAGTGAATTCAGTTGATCGGTACAATAAAACCTTCACAGCAAACTTAAGTAAATAACCCACGGTAACAAAAATAACACAACACGCTTCTCCAAAATGACCCCATAAAGACTGAGACAAATGGTGAAGTATTATAACAGGAGAGACATTGTGAAGTCATACTGTGATGTTCGGATTCCAGATCACAGAGCAAAATGCTGCCTTCCAAAGAAATCACAGTTCCATCTGGTGTGTGAAATTAAAGCAGAGACTGTAATTATCATTCTCTAAACTTTCAAATGTTTCTGAATACCCTCCTATGCCCTGAAAGCAAAAGCTGCTGCACACTAAATTTGGTACTATTTGACAGTGGAAGAAAGTATAAAATCATTTATTTGTTAAAGTGTAACTCCAGCCAAAGCTTTTTTTTTTGTTTTAATTAATGTTGCATAAAGTGGGGAAACCTCTGTGAGATTTTTATTGCTAGCTATGTCCCCCGTTGAGGAGATCCATTCACATTTCCTGTCCTGGTGACACTCAGGATATTGCTGTAAGAGTTTTCTGCATCCCTTCCCTTTGAATGCATTCTATATTTTTATGGATTTCACTAGACCTGGTGATTATTATACAGGATTTATATAGCGCCAGCAGTTTGCGCAGTGCTTTACAAAAATGAAGGCAGACAGTCAGTTACATCACAATTTGGTACAAGAGGAATCAGAGGGCCCTGCTCGTTAGAGCTTACAATCTCTGGTCTTTAGTGTTTTTGTTCGGTTCCACTTCTGATAGCAAAAATACTTTATTCTGATTTAACCCCTCCCCCTTCCTAAAATATGCCTTTCTAATGCTTTCTAAAAAGAATGTCAGTAGTATTAAAATAATTTGTTCATTCTTTAAGATAGATACAGTATCTCACAAAAGTGTGTACACCCCTCACATCTTTGTAAATATTTTATTATATCTTTTCATGTGACAACACTGAAGAAATGACACTTTGCTACAATGTAAATTAGTGAGTGTACAGCTTGTATAACAGTGTAAATTTGCTGTCCCCTCAAAATAACTCAACACAAGTGAAACTGTCCAAATTGGGCCCAAAGTGTTAATATTTTGTGTGGCCACTATTATTTTCCAGCACTGCCTTAACCCTCTTGGACATGGAGTTCACCAGAGCTTCACAGGTTGCCACTGGAGTCCTCTTCCACTCCTCCATGATAACATCACCAAACTGGTGAATGTTAGAGACCTTGCACTTCTCCACCTTCTGTTTGAGGATGCCCCACAGATGCTCAATAGGGTTTAGGTCTGGAGACATGCTTGGCCAGTCCATCACCTTTACTCTTAGCTTCTTTAGCAAGGCAGTGGTCATCTTGGAGGTGTGTTTGGGGTCATTATGTTGGAAAACTGCCTTGTGGCCCAGTCTCCGTAGGGAGGGGATCATGCTCGGCTTCAGTATATCACAGTACTTGTTGGCATTCACAGTTCCCTCAATGAACTGTATCTCCCCAGTGCCGTCAGCACTCATGCAGCCCCAGACCTTGACACTCCCACCACCATGCTTGACTGTAGGCAAGACACATTTGTCTTTGTACTCCTCACCTAGTTGCTGCCACACACTCTTGACACCATCTGAACCAAATACATTTATCTCTGTCTCATCAGACCACAAGACATGGTTCCAGTAATCCATGTTCTTAGTTTGCTTGTCTTCAGCTAACTGTTTGCAGGCTTTCTTGTGCATCATCTTTAGAAGAGGCTTCTTTCTGGGATGACAGCCACGCAGACCAAGTTGATGCAGTGTGAGGCGTATGGTCTGAGCACTTTCAGGCTGACCCCCCCTCCCCTTCAACTTCTGCAGCAATGCTGGCAGCACTCATACGTCTATTTCTCAAAGACAACCTCTGGATATGACGCTGAGCATGTGCACTCAACTTCTTTGGTTGACCATGGCGAGGCCTGTGGAACCTGTCCTGGTAAACCACTGTATAGCCACCGTTCTGCGGCTCAGTTTCAGAGTCTTGGCAATCTTCTTAAAGCCTAGGCCATCTTTAAGTAGAGCAACAATTCTTTTTTTCAGATCCTCAGAGAGTTCTTTGCCATGAGGTGCCATGTGGAACTTCCAGTGACTAGTATGAGAGAGTGAGAGCGATAACACCAAATTTAACACACCTGCTCCCCATTCACACCTGAGATTTTGTAACACTAACAAGTCACATGACACAAGGGAGGGAAAATGGCTAATTGGGCCCAATTTGGACATTTTTACTTAAAGGTGTACTCACTTTTGTTGCCGGTGGTTTAGACATTATTGGCTGTGTTGAGTTATTTTGTGGGAAGGGCAAATTTACACTGTTATACAAGCTGTATACTCATGACTTTTTACATTGTAGCAAAGTGTCATTTCTTCACTGTTGTCACCTGAAAAGATATAATAAAATATTTACAAAAATGTGAGGGGTGTACTCACTTTTGTGAGATACTGCAGATAGATAGATACATACATAGATAAAGATGATAGAGATAGTTATATAATCAACACTATAGATAAATATCTAATCAATAAATAGATGGGTAGATAGGCAGAAATATAGATATACTATATATGACTGAAATAGATAGATAGATAGATAGATAGATAGATAGATAGATAGATAGATAGATAGATAGATAGATAGATAGATAGATAGATAGATAGATAGATAGATAGATAGTAAATTTAGCCTGTGGCTCTTACAGTAATAAGAAAATCAGTGATTGTCTAGTCTTGTCTAGTCTGGTCTGTTTAGGGCTTCACAGACTGGGAGTTTGATTGCTTCTCTCTGCATCTAGGGAGGGGGCAATTCAAATACCCAGCCTGAATACTGAGTAGGGCCTACCCAATCCCTGGGCAGGTGTGCCCAGGCAATGGTTAGGAATGCTGATAAATAGCCTGACGACCTGGAGATCTTCCCCTTTAAGGGAATGGATCAGTGAGCTTCAGGTGGCTGTTTGCCCCTGTAGCACTACTGAAATGAATGCTGGACTGCTCTCAAAGGGGCGGCACCTATGGACTGATCCTGCTCCAGGAGTTTGTGACTAGAGCCTCTATTACGTGCTTCAATTTAATTCATGGTCCCCAGCCGTGACAATACAGAATGGTCCAGTCTGCCACTAGCAGTGCTACAAAATATATTGTGGTTCCCAGCCTAGGTCTAGCTATAGCTGTTCTGCAAGCTACTTCATGGTCCCTAGCTGAGAACCCATAGACTATTTCAGTCTAGCTATACCTGTTCTGCAAGCTACTTCGTAGCCCCCAGCCATTAACCCACAGACTGTTCTAGTCTAGCTATACCTGTTTTGCCAGCTACTTCATGGTCCCCAACCGTGAACCCATAGACTGTTCCAGTCTAGTTATACCTGTTCTGCAGGCTACTTCATGGTCCCTACCCATGAACCCATAGACTGGTCCAGTCTAATTATACCTGTTCTGCAAGTTACTTCATGGTCCCCAGCCATGAACCCATAGATTGTCCCAGTCTAATTATACTGTACCCGTTCTATAAGCTTCTTCATGGTCCCCAGCCATACACCTATAGGCTTTCCAGTCTAGCTACACCTGTTCTACAATATATCTCATGGTTCCCAGCTAAATGAAAAGACTGTGTTGCTACTTTTTAGAGAGAGACAGTTGTCCTCTGCTAAATTGGGCTCAAGCCTTTTGGAGTATCCCACTTCACCCTGCCTCCCCGTCCAAGTTCCTACAAGCAATAAATTACAGAACAAACGGAGAGAGAACCTGTTGAATCTAGGTGGCTCCTGCGGGGGGTAGCTCAAGAAAGAAAGAAAGAAAGAGTGACATTATGAAAGGCGAGGTGATTGATGGATAATATGTGTCGGCACGCATGCGTTCATTTGCAGTGAACTAAGGGAAAATCCGGTCCAGGTGTTACCAGCCACCTTAGCAGGGGTGGTCCACTTGTGTCCACCAACAGGTGGTATAAATGAGCAGGAGTAGAGCAAAGGTTTGCTCTTGCCTGGGACTCAGGAAGCCAAAAACCTGAGAGAGCTGCTGAACTGAAGTTTTGCTCTGTGATTGAAACAAAAGGTTTGCATTATCTTTATTTTGTGGGTGACTGGGAGAAGCCCTTCACCTCTGAGTTAGGGAACCTGGAAATGTTTAGTAGGAGCCTGGATGGCAAGGATTTATTTTCTGTTTTGTTTGTTTGATTTTTCATGCAACCTTTTAAATAAAACTGGATACAAGTAAGCTTTTAAGAAAAACCTTTTTCCCAGGGAAGGTGATCCCCATTGAGCTAACCCACCACAATAGATAGATAGATAGAACCCTCCCTCTGTTACACATTTATAGATCATGAAGATATATAAATGGCCCCGGACACATTGATGATATTAATCTTTGCTCCTGATCCCCTTGTTTGCTGTTTGTTGCAATATTTGTCATTCTTCCTATGAACAGAGTGTATTGCTGATTTATGACTTATAACAAGATTCACGGTGAACAGAGGTCATTTATCACTTCCCACTGAACGCCTTTTATTGCCCGCAGCCGCTTCCTAGTAACAGCCTCGTACAATGTCCACTACATCTTCCTGTACGGACCCAGCCACTCATTAATCCACCCCGTCTATTTTTCTTTATGGCGGCTGAAGCCATTGAGTCCTTTATTATGTTCCTTCTGAACTGTTACTTTTATTATGCTTATTTAAAGCGCAACTCCATGCAAAATGTAAGATGAATCTGTCAAATGCTAATACTCTTCATGATAGAATCAGATCATCCCACATTCACCTGAAATTCATGTGATCTGTTGCAGGAAGTTCCTACTCAGCCTGTTGGTGGGATTATGCAATGTACAACACAGAATATAGTATGCAAGAGTCGGGACTATGTCATGTACAACATAGAATATAGAGTGCAGGGTTCAGATGTATGTAAAGCACAACGTAAAATATAAAGCCCGGGGGCAAGACTATGTAATGTACAACATAGAATATAGAGTGCAGGGGTCAGATGTATGTAATGCACAACATAAAATATAAAGCCCAGGGCCAGAACTATGTAATGTACAACATAGAATATAGAGTGCAGGGGTCAAGATGTATGCAATGTACAACATAACATATACAGCCCAGGGGACTGAACTATGTAATGTACAACATAGAATATAGAGTGCATAGGTCAGACGTATGTAATGCACAACATAAAATATAAAGCCCAGGAGCAGTACTATGTAATGTACAACATATAATAAAGAGTGCACAGGTCAGATGTAAGTAATGTACAACATAAAATATAATGCCCAGGGGCCCGGACTATGTAATGTACACCAAATCATATAGAGTGCATGGGTCAGATGTATGCAAAACACACCATAAAATATACAACACAGGGGACAGGACTATGTAATGTTCAAATAGAATATAGAGAGCAGGGGTAGGACATATGTAAGGCACAACATAAAATATAAAGTCCAGGGGCCAGGACTATGTAATATACAACATAGAATAGAGAGTGCAGGGGTCAGATGTATGTAATGCACAACATAAAATATAAAGCCCAGGGGCCAGAACTATGTAATGTTCAACAAAGAATAAAGAGTGCAGGGGCCAGACGTATGTAATGCACAACATAAAATATAAACCCGGGGGCAAGACTATGTAATGTACAACATAGAATAAAGAGTGCACGGGTCAGACGTATGAGACTGGGTACGTGAGATATACT
>BLSH010135249.1:1653856-1666574 GCA_018402905.1 Glandirana rugosa
GAAATAAATTAAACGTGATGGGTACCTCCAAAGTGAGTTCTCATCGCACCACCAAATGAAATATATTTGAAGACAGTGGGACAAGTTTCTTTCCCATATCTTGTCACTACGTTAGTCCCAAGAGTTGACACCGGGGACTATAGTGGTTCCCCGTAGGCTTGGTCAATAGGGTGTCCACAGTCTTCATTTGAAAAATCTGGCTTACTCTAGCACTCTCAAGTAGCATGTCCCCAGACTTTGCAACATATCTCAACCCACAGTATGTCTGCAGTCTCTGACCATCTCCTTTAGCATGTCTGCAGTCTTGTGTTGAATGGCTGAAATCTCTGTTTACTGTGGATGTTTGATGGTCTTCTGTAGCATTACCAATACCAAAGGCAATGCCCCTTGGTGATATCAGGGGCCACAGTTGAGAACCCTGATTGCATCACTGTTCTATACCCTTTCTTTGAACAGGGTGACAGAAGTTTATATAAAGTAAACCACCACGCTACTCTTGAGTGAAACCTCCATGGGTAGTGCAAATTAAATAAAGAGTTGCTGCTGCTTTAAAATAAAACAGTGTAAAACATGAAAACCTTGCACAGTAGCGCTGCTGAAAACGAGGTCATTACAGGGTTACAGAAGTTGATGGTGTCATATCAATGAATCAGTACAATAGGTGTAATAATAATGCTAGACTTTGCATGTACACCAAAGAGCCATAACCATATGACCACCTACCATAACCCATCGAGGCATGGACTCCAGTAGACCTCTGAAGGTATGCTGTGGTATCTGGCACTGAGCCTTTTGTAGCAGATCCTTTAAGTCCTGTAAGTTGAGAGGTAGAGCCTTCATGCATCTAACTTGTTTTTCCATCACATGTGAGAATCGGTTTGAAATCTGGAGAAACTGGAGGCCAAATCAGCACCTCAAATTCGTTGTTGTATTCCTCAAATCATTCTTGAACGCATCAGCCAGGTCACCTACTTTCATTGTGCATGTGGTCCAGTTCAGATGCTCGAGTATTGCCCATGACCCTGTCACCAGTTTGCTGGTTTTCCTTCCTTGGACCACTTTTGGTAGGTACTGACCACTGCAGACTGGGAACATCCCACAAGAGCTCCAGTTTTGGAGTTGCTCTAACCCAGTCGTCTAGCCACTACAACTAGGCCTTTGTCAAAGTCGCTCATTGCCCATTTTTTTCTGTTTTCAACACATCAACTTCAGATACAACATGTTCACTTTATGTCTAATATATCCCACCCACTTTCAGGTGCCATTATAAGGAGATAATCAGTGTTATTCACTTTACCCCTCAGTGGTCATAATGTTAAGGCTGATCAGGGTATATATCTTTATCTGAAAGAAAGGGTCAAAAAATGTTTAAATCATTGCTTATATGAAAGGTGAGGCCTTTACATCAACCTATAAGTCCTGCCTATATGTGTCTCTGATTTTTGTAATACATTAATTCCACACCCCAATGCATAGATTTCTGCCCCCAGGAAAGCTCATAATGATTAAATGTCATTATTTTTTCCATTAAGAAAGCACACTCGCTCATTTGAGCATAGAATGCTACACAGCGTAAGTACCTCCAATTAAAATATGAATAGAATCATTTTAATTGCACATTGCTCTGAGCCAGGTTTAAAACATGTTCATTTAACACACTCAACTGTTCACGCTCAGCATGAACAGTTGAGTGTGTTAAATGGACCTGTTTAAATAAACCTGGCATATAGCAACGTGCAATTAAAATGATTCTATTGGTAATTAAATATTTTATACAAATGCAAAGGATTATTTAATTTCTGTGGATGTTCCAAACTGAATGCAATCCAGATCAGATCAATTCTCTTTGAATTCAGGAGAACTGATGCTGTGTTCCACTTGAATCGGTAAGGAACTACAATCTGTAAGAATCGCAGTCTTCACTTTCATATGATTGCTCTGGGCCAATCACCAAACACTTCCTGTGCCTTGAGCTTTATAGCTGTATATCTGCAGTGAGAGATCAACTAAGGCACTGTTGCTATTGATGGAGAAGATTTGGAATGAGATTTTGGTGATGTCACTACCAGTAATCATTTTGACATTTCGATTTAGTTTTAATCAGTCTTTTCACTAAAATTGCATTTTAGTTTTAATCGTATTTTTGTCATCTGAATTGTTTTAGTCGTATTTTAGTTGACTAAAATCTCAAGTACATTTTAGTCAACTAAAATCATTTTAGTCAACTAAAATCTAATGGGTTTAGGTAAATTGTAATGTATTATTTAACCACTTCAGCCCCAGAAGGATTTCCCATGTTAGGACCAGAGCACTTTTTGCGATTTGGCACTGCGTCACTTTAACTGACAATTGTGCGGTCCTGCGACGTTGTAACCAAACAAAATTTGCGTCCTGTTTTTTCCCCACAAATAGAGCTTTCTTTTGGTGGTATTTGTTCACCTCATTTCTGATCACCGCTATAAACAAACAAAAAGAGCAACAATTTTGCAAAAAAAAACAATATTTCTTACTTTTTGCTGGAGAAAATTGAGTACTGTCCATGACACTTTTTTTATTTGCACTAAAATACAATTTTTCAGGACAAGCTTTTGGGGTGTGTCCCCCTCTTCAAGGTCCAAGCAGTACTTGGACCTTGAGTACTACTTGGACCTTAAAGAAGGGGACATGCCTCGAAAGCTTGTCCTGATAAATTGTATGTTAGTGCAAATAAATAAAAAAATAAATAAATAAAGTATCACGGACAGTACTCAATTTTCTCTGTCACAATTGCACTAATAAGGGTACAATCACATCAAGCATTACTTTTTGCTAAAATACAAATAAAAAAAAATATATAAACAAACAAATTTATTCATTGGTTTTGGCCGATTTATATTCTTCCTCATATTTTTGGTAAAAAAAATCACAGCCAGCATTTATTGATTGGTTTGGGCAAAAGTTGCCGCGTTTACAAACCATGAGAATTAATTTCTGGCGTTTTTACAACTTTTTTTTTTTTACTGGTAATGGCAGCGATTTGCGATTTTTAGCGGGACTTTGATATTGAGGCGGACATGTCGGACATTTTTGACACTTTTTTGGGACCAATAACATTTATACAGCGATCAGAAAATTAAATATCCACTGATTACTATATAAGTGTCATTGGCAGTGAAGGGGTTAACCTGCAAGGGGCAGTGAAGGGGTTAACTGTGTTCCCTGGGCGTGTTCTAACTGTGAGGGGGCTGGGCTACCATGGGCATAAGAGATCTAACTGATCCCAGTGGCAGGGATCATGCCCACAGACAGAGTGGGGAACCGCCGTGTTTACATCTTCCCCTTTCTTCCTCTTTGCCAGGTTATCGTGGCTCGCCGGCGGACATCGGATCTGCCCGAGCCACAGGCACACTCCTGCAGAGTGCGGCGGGCACGAGACCCGCTTGCTGAGCCACACTGCAGCAGTAAATGTACGCGAGCCGGTACAGAACCGGTTAAAGGGTAACTCTACTTTCGTAGGGAAAAAAATAGCAAATAAAGAAAAAATAATATAGCATATACAATTGCGATACAAGTCATATTGTAATTGAATGTTTTTAAAAATGACCTTTCCTTTGCAATCCGTAGCCGCGGTAATTTTCTGAGAATGCATTGCAATATGGCTACCTGGAGTTGTTCTGTACACAGAGTGTGTACTGACCACTCCCCAGAAACATAATTTCCTGCTTGTGTGATTGGCTCACCAATTTTCCCAGAAGTCTGCCTAAGATACAAGTCACATTTCTGGCATCCCCTGCAACAAAAATGTAATTTTTGGAGAGATACTTTTAATTGGAACACGTCTAAAGGGATGCAGGCCTAGTAGATTTCCTCATTAATGCTCTCCAGCTGCACACCTGACCGTTAATTATGAAACCACTCCCATTAGACCCACTCACTACAGAGGCACAGGGACACACAGAGGGATTTCTTCAGAATAACATAAGGTATGAATCTGCAACAAAGGTTGTTATAATCCTTGCAATGCACATAGATCACCCAGGGGAGAATGTTTTTTTCTCAACAAAAGTGGAGTTACGCTTTAAGCATTTCGCTAGAATTTCCAAACTCATACTCCTGTTATTATTTATGGTATTAAGGTTTTTGTACATGCACTACAGACACAGATTTGGCCGTTGTGATACAGCGGGTAAAATAAGTATTGAACATGTCACCATTTTTCTAGGTAAATATATTTATAAAGGTGCTATTGACATGAAATTTTCACCACAGGTCCGTAACAACCCATGCAATCCATACACACAAAGACACCAATACAAATAAGTTCAGAAATTAAGTTATGTGTAATAAAATGGAATAACACAGGGAAAAATTATTGAACACGCTAACTGAAATGTATTTAATACAAAATCCTTTGTTGGCATTGACGGCTTGAAGACGTCTCCTGTATGGAGAAACTAGTCGCATGCGTTGCTCAGGGGTAATTTTGGCCCATTCTTTCACACAAACAGTCTTAAATTTTGGAGGTTCAGTGGGCCTCTTCTATAAACTCTGATCTTTAGTTCTTTTCATAGATTGTCTTTTGGATTCAAGTCAGGTGATTGGCTGGGTCATTCTACAGATTTGTTTTAAAACCAATTGAGAGTTTCCTTGGCTTTGTGTTGGGGATCATTGTCTTGCTGAAATGCCCACCCTCATTTCATCTTCATCATCCCAGCAGATGGCAGCAGATTTTTATCAATAATGTCTTGGTACATTTCTCCATTCATCCTTCCATCAATGACATGAAGTTTGCCAGTACCTTAGGCTGAAAAACTGCCCCACACCATGATGTTCTCACCTCCAAACTTCACTGTTGGTATGGGGGGGAGGGGGGGTTTGGGGTGATGTGCAGTGCCATTTGACCACCAAACATGGTGTGTATTATGGCCTCCAAAGAGTTCAATTTTGGTCTCCTCTGACCAGACAATATTCTCCCGGTATTTCACAGGCTTGTCTAAATGTTGTGCAGCAAACTTTAAATGAGCATCAACATGCTTATTCTTCAGCAATGGAGTCTTGTGTGGTGAGCGTGCATACAGGCCATGGCGGTTGAGTGCATTATATTGTTCTCTTTGAAACAATTGTACCTGCTAATTCCAGGTCTTTCTAAAGCTCTCTACAAGTGGACTTTGGCTGTTGGACAACTCTTCTGATAATTCTTTTCACTCCTCTGTCAAAAATCTATTGAGGAGCACCTGGTCGTGGGTGGTTTATGGTGAAATTATGTTCTTTCACTGGAACATTCAGAAGTTTAGAAGCCCTTCTGTAACCAATGCTATCAGTATGTTTTGCAAAGGTTTGCAAAGGTCGTGAGGGAGCTCTTTGCTTTTACCCATCATGAGATATTTCTTTTGTGACACCTTGGTAAGGAGACACCTTTTTATAGTTGAGACTGAACCAGCTGATATTAATTTGCACTGACAAGGGGCAGGATTGCTTTCTAATTACTGATAGATGTCAGCTGGTGTCTTGGCTTTCCATGCCTTTTTGAACCTCCCTTTTTCATTATATGATCAATATTTTTTTCCTGTGTCATTCCATTTTATTACACATAACTTAAAGTGGTTGTTAAGCCACTACAGTATAACCATACAATCCCCTCTGTAAAATAACATTATGAGGTTGATTTACTAAAGCTGGAGAGTGCAAATTCTAGTGCAGCTGTGCCAGCTTCTAACCTCAGCTTGTTCAATCATGCTTTGACAATAAAACCTTATAGCTGATTGGTTTCTGTGTGGAGCTGCACCAAATTTTGCACTTGTTTTTTTGGGGTTTTTTTTTTGGGGTCCCTTTCTCGCCGTGATTGACGATGGATTACAACGGGGGACACATTTTTATTTTTTAATAAGGGACTTGTCCCTAATTGTCTCCTGTGTTTTTTTCTTTTTTGAAACTTTTATTGAATTAGTGGAGGTGTGATGTACCCGATACTAATTCACATAGGGAGGGGACCGGGCCTGTTACGGTTCGGGAGGGGGAGCGCTCGCTCGGATAAGGGTCTGGTTTTGATTCTAGGGGGGGGGGCCCACGTCACGTTTTTTTAAACATTTTGACACAGCGGGGTTCCCCTTCAAATCCAAACCAGAGCCGAAGTTTTTTCAGTGATTTTTCTGGGAGCCGGCAATACATTACAACTGCGATTTTAAATGACAATTTTTCCTTCACAAATGTAATTTTGCTCTGGCTATGCACTAAACATCACAGAGGTGTGCCCTTTTACAGGCAGACTAAGGGGACCCCCCCCCAGGCACGATATTTAAAGGAATATTTAATTTCTATTGTTTCACTTTAAGCATTATTAAAATCAGTACTCCTGAAAAAACGACTCATAAGCTTTTTTTTGCATTGATACCCGTCCCCTAGGGCAGGACTCGGGCCCCCATACACTTTTTAGGGCAATAACTTGCATATAAACCTTTAAAAATAACACTCTTGATTGTTATTGTTCGGGTCCCATAGACTTCAATGGTGTTCGAATGCTTGCACAAATTTTTTGCCTGCTTGCACATTCTGGGGCAAACCGGGGGGGGGGGGGGGTGTGCTCCGATGCTCTGACATAAGGTAGAAATCTGCATCTTTTTTATATAACACAGGTACTGGGACACATGATGTTATTTTATAGAGGGGATTGTACGGTTATACTGTAGTTATGATAGCAACAGGAGGGAAGAGCTGGGGAGTGGACGGAGCTGACAGGCAGGGAGGGAGTGGAGGGGGGAGAGCAGAGAGGAGGGCAGCGGATGATGGTGGCACGTAAACTGACCACGATGTTAGGGCGCAGCAGCCATGATAAACTGTGGTCAGTTTACACGGGGAGGGCAGAACCACGCAGGATCAGCCAGGTTTTTTTATATAGGTTATGCAGGGGGCCAAATTACACAGCACAAGTGCACAAGCACTGTGCTGTTATTCATTGTTTAAGGGAACAGGATCTTTTTTTTATTGTAAGAAAGTCTTTAAAGGATATGTAAAGTCTTGTTTTGTTTTTTAAAAAAAATAACAAACATGTCATACTTACCTCCTCTGTGCAAGGGTTTTGCACAGAGTGGGCAGATCCTCCTCTTCTGGGGCCCCTCAGTGGTGCTCCAGGCTCCTCCCCGCATCGAGTACCCCAACGTAGAAGCTCTTTCCCTGGGGGCACTCATGCAGGTGCGTTCCCATGTCCTGCTGCTGCGTCCATTGACACAGACAGCGGGAATCCCCCCCCCCGGCTCCCACGTGTCATGAAACCACAGTAAACATTCTGTCTTGAAACCACAGCAAACATTCATGTCTTATCTATTGCCTGCCTTGCTGCATGTGTCCAGTTAAAGGCCAGGCCTCCCTCACCTGTGTGCTTTTGTAGGCCCTCCTCAACAGGGTTCCACCCCAGGCCTGCATTGCTGATCAACATTTGTCTGTGTTTGGCTTTGCGTGTGGTTGTTCCTATCATTTGCTCTGAGTCTTATTCCGTGTATCGATCTTTGGCTTGTCTGACTATCCCTGCCTGCCTGATACCCTGATCTTCGGCTTGTTCTCTGTTTCTCCTGTCTGCTTGTGGCCCTGACCCTTTGCTATTTCCTCTGACTATTCTTTGCTGTTCCTGCACTGCTGCTTCCTCTCTTCCACCTGTAGCCAGCCGAGCGTGAGCTAGGGGACCCGTAACCTGGATCCAGTTGCAGCCAAATTCCTCCTCACCACTAGAGGCTCTGGTGAACACCCACTGTCTCTTAGACTCCGTGCCCTGGGGAAACCGATGCACTAGCTCCCTGTGTTTCAGTGTCCATGCTTCAGGGGGTCCTCTACCCGTATCAGCTGGAACTCATTAGCAGCAGTCAGCTATAGGTCCACAACCCTAGTGGTGCGCTTCACTACCTTCAGTGCGATTCGCACTCCAGCGGTGCGCACCAGGCATCTAACCCCAGGTGCCGTGACACTGCATCATTGGATTTGATTGACAGCAGCAGGAGCCAATGGCTGCGCTGCTATCACTCTATCCAGTCAGGACCTGAGACACCAGCTGGAGCTGGTGTGCTCGCCCCCGTCGCTGGAAAGACCAGGTTCAGGTAAGTAAAAGGGGGGCTCTTGGGGGCTGCTGCATCACAGGAGGTTTTTCACCTTAATCACTTCAGCCCCGGAAGGATTTCCAGCTTTAGGACCGGAGCCCTTTTTGCGATTGGGCGCTGCGTCGCTTTAACTGACAATTGCGCGGTCGTGCGACGTTGTACCCAAACTAAATTTGCGTCCTTTTTTTCCCACAAATAGAGCTTTCTTTTGGTGGTATTTGATCACCGCTGCGTCATTTATGATCGCCGCTATAAACAAAAGAAGAGCAACAATTTTGCAAAAAAACCCAAATTTCTTACTTTTTCCTAAAATACAAATCCAAAAAAAAAATATAAAAAAACATTTTTTTTCACCGTTTTTGGCCGATTTATATTCTTCCTCATATTTGCGATAAAAAAAATCGCAATCGGCGTTTATTGATTGGTTTGCGCAAAAGTGGTCGCATTTACGGATGATGAGAATTCATTTTTGGGGGTTTTATTTTTTTTTATTTTTTACTAATAATGGCGGTACTGCGATATTTCAGCGGACATGTTGGACCATTTTGACACTTTTTTGGGACCATTGGCATTTATACAGTGATCAGTGCTATAAAAATGCACTGATTACTGTGTAAATGCCATTGGCAGTGAAGGGGTTAACCTGCAGGGGGCGCTCTAAGGGTTAACTATGTTCCCTGGGCGTGTCCTAACTGTAGGGGGACTGTACTATCTGGGGAAGGGAAGTGGTCACAGCCTTCACGTACAGGAAGGCTGTGATCACAGCCCTTCCCCATCACACAGAGCGGAGGTCCGTGTTTACATACACGGACCTCCGCTCCTTCGTTCCGGGGGGGCCATCGCGGGTAGCCGGAGGCAATCGAAGCCGCCGCACCCGCTCCCTGGCCCTCCCCGTACACAGTGAGCGTGCGGGCGCGCCTCCGGTGGCACACGCGCGCTCACTAAACTCGTTCCCGCAGCCGCCGTCGTATGACGGCGTTTTGCGGGAACGAGCCACTTTGCCGCCGTCAGATGCCGATCGGCGGTCGGCAAGTGGTTAATGCATAGAATGCATTTACAACCCCTTTAATATATGAACTTATTTGTTTTGGTATCTTTGTATGTATGGATTGTATGGGTTGTTATGGACATGTGGAGAAAATGTCATGTCAATAGCACATTTAGAAATATATTTAGCTTGAAAAATTGTGACATTTTCAATACTTATTTTACCAACTATATAAGGTCTTTATAAATAAAACAAGTTTCCGGTCCTAAACAGGGCTGCTAACAAATTTAGTTGTACTAGGTGGTAACTAGCCTGGCTAATTGGTAGGGTATCCATTGATTTTACCCTAAGCCTGAGTCTGGTGTAGTTCCTCTCTTCTGTCACAAGGTGGCATTGCTGCCTCTGACATTAGAATGATGGATTACAGTTAGCACATATTACAAATGGGTAGGTTGTATCCAAGTAGCAGCAGTGAGTTAGGCATAGGATTGCCACCTCATCCCTTTAAACCCGAACACATATGAATTACACAAATTCTGAGGCTAATTTAATGCAGATAAGGCACCA
The DNA here is from genome assembly GCA_018402905.1 of Glandirana rugosa. NCBI lineage: Eukaryota > Metazoa > Chordata > Amphibia > Anura > Ranidae > Glandirana > Glandirana rugosa. Next base: position 1,663,475 of record BLSH010135249.1, read on the forward strand.
CGTGAGTTTAATTACCACCCTAATCAGCCTCAGAACCTTTGTAATTAATATTTGTTTGGTTTTAAAGGGATGAGATGGCAACCCTAGTTAGGCATTAAGTCAGAGGCCTACTCAAGTTGAGGAGGTTCTGCCTGAGGGAGAATCGGATAATGTGCCAGCAGTAAAGGAGAAGCAGTTGCCACAAAGGGACGGCCACTCCTGTTACCAGAGGAAGGTGCAGAGAGGATGGAGGTCTGAAGAAGACCAGAGCAGCCCTTTCACTAGCCGGGGACGTTGAAGAGGTGGGAAAGCTTCAGTAGTCTCATCCAGGAACCCAGCAGGAAGCGTGGGTGCACCTTGAAGGTAAGTACAGCAGGGAGCTATGAGTCAAGTCAGGGACCCAGCTGGATAACGTGGGTGAAGCTTGAGAGTAGAGTTGAGCGAACACCTGGACGTTCGGGTTCGGCGAGTTCGACTGAACTTTCCGAAAACCTTCGGGTTCGATACCGAACGTTATCCAAACTTTACCCCGGACCCCGAACCCCATTGAATTCAATTGGGGCCCGAACTTTTCGGCACAAAAATGACTGTAAAAAAGTCCTGGAAAGTGCTAGAGGGCTGCAAAAGGAAGAAAAATGGGATATGTTATTAGATCTGCAATCTGTCCCTCAAAGCAGTGGTAATCTCTACCTAGTCCAGTATCAGATCGTTCTGTAATGCAGGATGAGAGATCGTTCTGTAATCAGATCTTTCTGTAATGCAGGATGAGATGTTATAGATCTGTCCCTCAAAGCAGTAGTAGTAATCTCTACCTAGTTATTAAAACTGCAATCTGTCCCTCACAATCTGTCCCTCAGCGCCGGCAGCATTCGAGCCCCTAGCACCACAGAATGGTCAGTGACATTTCTGAGACTGATAGATACCTTCTTCCCACTTCAGAATAGGGCCTTGGTGGAAACCAACTCTGGAACCATCGCTATCCCAGCAGCTTTGAAAATATTGTTCTATTTCTTTAATAAATAGTTTTACCATATCCATCCAGCATCTCTTTCTCACACTCGTGTGTCATTTAAAGTCCCAATCCCCTTCAAGTTAGCTTTTTTTAGCTTTCTTTTTATTCCAATTATAGGGATGGAAGATTGTGCCTCTACCCAGCCAAGCCTTCATTTAAAGTCCCAATTTTTGCCCCCTGCCTTCTATGTCAGTATTAATTAGGGATGGACACACGCTTGTGAGAATATGTGTTGTTATAATGTATTTTTACTACCTGCCTCAGTGCAAGTTCTCATTTGACCTCCTGGGTTCTATCTTACTATGCTTTGACCATCAATTCCTTCTACGTTAAGATAGGCTGGCCTAATTTTTTATTTTTATTTTTTTTTTTCTCAATGTTGGTACTCCCAGCCTTTGCCTTCCTGGTCCGGCCTACCCTGGGTTGGGGGGGAGGTGGTTGGCCTGGTTCACCACACCAGGAGCTGCGACGCACACCGTGGATTCCCTCCTCCCTCGCTCCTACGTCCCATGGAGGGGCGGGTTTCCCCACTGTGCGTCAACGTCACGCCACCCGGCCATGCATGCGGCATCTCTTGATGCTTGATGCCGATTGGGTACACACGCTCGCGGCCGCTATGGAGTTGAAGTACAGCCCCCCTTCGGGCTTCCTCCCCTCCCCCTTCTGCTCCCGCGTGCCTGACGTTGGCGGGCCTATTGGCGGCTGGGCCCTTATCAGGCATGCCTCTTGCGGCACCTGGCGTCTCCTGGATTATTCTCAATCATTTTAGCCATGCACCATGCACTCAATCATGCTGTCTCCACTTTTTTAGGTATGGTTACTTACATTAGTATTTACCCATATCACTCGTTTTTACCATTATTCATAACCCCCACCGTCCCTTTTCCCTTTTTTTTTTTTTCCAAACACGGTTCCTCAGTCCCTCATGATGCACCTGCTCACAATTATCTTCCACTCAGTCTTACATCACCATTCATTCCTTCACTAGACACACATTCACCCTGGAGACGCCCGTGCCTGCATGTCGGCTTGCCTGGGGGGATCTTGCTGCCATGCCTCCCGCCTCAGCTCCTGTTTGCTGATGCCCCTTGTTGGTCCCCCCTCCCCGCCTGCGTGTGTACGGTCCATGGATACAACAGGTTGGTTTTCTTGGGAATTTTTATTATGGGGGATTATCGTTTCCTCCCGTATGGTGATTTTTCCCAATATATCTATATGGATTTTTTTCTTTACCTTAGACAAGTGACGAGCCTGCTCCTGATGAGTGACATTCAGTCACAAAACGTGCATAGAGCCACCAGCTGCCGTCAAACGCTTTACCTAAGACAATTTTTTACAAGGTCTTCTAGACCAACCCCCTGCGGGATGGATGGGGGCAATTTTTTGTATACCATCAAATGTATGCTTTGTACCTTTGTATCCATGTACACATATTATATATTGGGTCTGTACTGACCTATTTGAATATTGATTATATGATGTATACTATGAAAATATTGTTCTATTTCTATAATAAATTGTTTTACCATATCCATCCAGCATCTCTTTCTCACACTCGTGTGTCATTTAAAGTCCCAATCCCCTTCAAGTTAGCTTTTTTTTAGCTTTCTTTTTATTACATATGGATGAGTTCAAAGTTCAGTCGGAACACAAATTCGGATCAAACGTTGTTGTTCAAGCGTTTATCCGAATGCCGAACCTTTTACTTGTTCAGGGCATGTTTAGGTCAAAGGTCATGTATTGTAGTGATATTTCTAATGCTGCTATAAATGACAGCTTCCTTGCTGTCAATGATTTTAGATAACCCCCCCGCCTGCAGACCCTTACAACCACCAGACCAGGGTTAAAGGAAAGAGGAAGTTCAGGATTGGCTAAACGAAACGCGTCAGCACGACGTCACCCCTGGCTGTTTGGTGATGCTGACCACCCCACGCCTTCACACCATGATACTTGCAGCGTTTGAGGTTTGGTGCACGAACGGTCTTACGGAGCAACGGCTTAGCGGTAGTGTTGAGCGAACCCGGACTGTAACGTTCGGGTCCGTACCGAACTTTCGGGTGTCCGTGGCACGGACCCGGACCCGGACATTTCAAAAATCGTTCGGGTTCG
>BLSH010135288.1:11923-35953 GCA_018402905.1 Glandirana rugosa
CTCGGTTCAGTCTCGAAACACATAGGTAAGTCTGTGCCTTGCGGTTAGACCGGGGTGGGGGAGAGAGGGGACTAACCGACTGACTAAAACTAAATGTCGGTGCTTTCGGTTACTACGGCGATGACACAGAGTCGGTTAGTCCTCCTTACAGACTCTGTCGATTCTGTGAGCACCTGTAGCGACGTCTCTCTTCCCCGAGTACATTCACTAATCCCCCACGACCTCTCCGACGGTGAACGTCTTCCAAAAAATAGAATTACATATTTTACGTAATTCTATTTTTTTTGGAAGACGGAAACGTTAAGGAAATTTGAACGCAGGTGGTGACGTCAGATCTGGCCGGTGACACGCAACTGACGGTGGACTTCCGGTTTCCAATTTTAGCTGGTTTTAAAGGAATTGCAAAGGCAGAAGGTTTTTTTTATCTTAATGCATTTTATACATTAAGATAAAAAACCTTCTGCAAGTGGCAGCCTCTCCAGCACCCCCTAATCACTTACATGAGCCCCTTCTCTCTGCAGCGATGTCCACGAGTGTCTTAGCTGTCTCAGACATTCCTCCTGATTGGCTGAGACACAGTAGCGGCATCATTGGCTTTCGTGGCTGTAAATCAAAATCAGTCAGCCAATCAGGGGAGAGAGGGGGTGGGGCCAGATTGGCGTTCCGTGTCTGAATGGATACACAAAGCTCTGACTTGGCTCAGGTGTCCCCATAGGAAGCTGCTGGCTCAGGGGGCACTCACTAGAGGGAGGGGGCAGGTGAGCAGAAAAGGGACCCGAGAAGAGGAGGATCCAGGCTGCTTTATGCAAATCAAACTGCACAGAGGAGGCAAGTATAACATGTTTGATATTTTTTTTAAAAAAACGAGCCTTTACAATCACTTTAAGCTTGTTTTATCAAGTACAATGTGAGTGGACTACTGTGTATTTTTAATTTATTTTAAATAAATGTAATTACACTATATACTTCCTCTTTCTTTGCCATTAAACAATTTATGAGGAGAATTTGGGTATCCTAAGGAGAAGCCTGGCTGGAGGACTACTAATCCTAGAATTTTAAGTTGATTTGCAAGGCACATATGACTTCTGTTATGGGAGTCCATAGCAGGTGGTGAATGAGCGGGCACACAGGAAAGGAGCACGGACTACACCGATTTTTTTACAGCATTTGGCACAACAGCACTTTATATTTGATTGAGAATATCACCTTTTGATGAACTTTTTTTCTGTTTTTATTTAAATTTTGAATCATGTTTTGGACATTTGAATTCATGCATATTTATGAATTTAGGTGATGTATTGATTAGTATTCGCAGGGAGAGCGTCCTTTGTTATATGCACAAAATTAGAAGGTAGCTTCTTTAGTGGACATAAGAAATCAGAACCAGTTACAGTAAGACCTGAAATATAAAAAAAGAGATGTATTATTTTCAATTTATATTTAACAGATATCATGGCACGTAGACCTGTACCTGTCTGCTATGTAGCCGATAAACAAAGAGCCAAGGAAGAATCCAAAATTCACAAATGACTGGAAAAGGTCCAGCTTCCATGAGTCATCACACACAAGATTAAACTGAATAAAGAAAATAAGTAGTAAGTTTTATTGTAGTCTATGGCCTATTGATCTCTAATAGCAGTTGGAGTAATAATTATAGTGTTCAGAAATACGCCCTGCCTATTGCACTTCTATGAGCCCAATGCTTTTATGAGGTGTCCACTGGAACAGTTTTATTATATGTGATACTCTACTGTTGCCAGTAACAACCAGTCTGTTTTTTTTAATTTGCAGGTTAGAACATGAAAAGATGAATCTGACTAGCTGCCATCACAGACAGCACTTTATTCTAAATGACCTGTAGCAGGTAAGTTGAATCTGACTCAACCCTTTTTCAGCTTTTTATATTTCTTTGGACTATACAGAATATACTCCCACTAAAACTCTTTAAAACAGAAGTTAAGCGGAAAAAATATCCCTACAGCTTTAGTCAGATCTCATATCTCATATGTTCCATATTGTGCAAGCAACTGGATCCTGTAGAAATCCTCACTGCAGGGATGCCCATCCTCTTCCTGTCTCTGCACTTGCGGTGCTGCAGTGGTCAACAGCTTTGTGTCTTCTGGCAGCAGTACAAATGGTCTGATGGGGACACGCTCCCCCATTCCTCCTCCTTCATTGAGAAATGTTTGTTCAATTATTACACTGCTTATAACAATATCTATGCATGGGAGAGAGTCTGATCAGTCATAGAATCCCCCCCCCCCCCATTCACAGATAGTGTTACATGGAGTGTAATTAATGAAAGAACTTCTCAGTGGAAGAGGAGGAAGGTGGGGGAATGACCCTATTGATCTATCTGTACTGCTGTTCTGCCTGAAGGCCCGAAGTTTTAACTATTTTAGCATCAAAAATTCAGTGACAGGAAGAGGACAGGACATTCTTGCAGAAGATTTTTCCAGGATCCAGCTGCCTGCACAATGTGAGACATACTTTATTACAAGTAAGTGAAGTAATTATGTAATTTTTTTTTTTTTTTTGCTCAACTTCAGATTTTGGATTTAAAAGTGCAGAGCTACCTCTTTTTAGGGTGGTGATCAAATAATAAAGTGTAACTGTGCTGTAATCTAAATCACAAAGAAAAATATAAAGATAAATATAGATGATGTTATATTAAATGAATAAATCAAACCATATATACTGATCAAATCAAATATACGATATCCATAAAGTGCCACACAATGGCGTTAACGAATGTACATTAAAAATATGTGAAATATTTAGTGCTAAAAATAGTCTGTTAAAGTGCTGTGTATTTAATGGCCCAGAGTGCCTCCTCACCTATACTTGTTGAACCCCTGCTTAACCTCCCTGGCGGAATGATTATTTCAGATTTTTGGTGCTGAAAGCAGTACATTATTTTGCATGGAAATTTGGCGTTATATTGTAGGCCTGTAATTCTTAGGAATAACTCACTTAAATCTGTCCAAACAAGAGTCTAGTAGACATCCCGGGTATGATAAAGTTTGAAACATGAAATCATAAATTATAATATAATAAATGACTAAAAATAATTATCAAAAATAATAATATAATAGTAATAAAATGTATTCAATAATGTAATCAAACCAAAAACACTGAAATTTGCTCAGTTGCAGAATTGTCGCTGTCGTCACTTTCAGTGTCTGATGATAAATTTCCCCAAAAATCAGTATCACTCAATTCTGCAAATGATTTTTATTTACTATCGCTGTTTTCTAGCTGGTCAAAAACCATTTTTGACATAAAGGGTCGTTTTTTGGTTGCCATGGACATTCTCAAGTTTCCAGGCAGAAAGAATGACATATATAATATAAAAGTGCATGCAAGGCACTGGGCAAACCACTAGGGTCAAAAGGGATGTGAAATGATTTCATACAGTAATGTAATCTAACATATTACAGTGTACTGTATGTTTACTGTGTTTCATTTTTTGAATTTGCCGCCGGTCTCCGCCCCGTGTGACGCTCGCAGGGAACGGAGCCTGGCATACAGAGGCATCGGGCGGAGGACACAGCCCACAGACACGGCAGGGGACATCGCTGGATCCAGGGGACAAGGTGAGTAACGCTGCCTGGATCCAGCGATGCAATCCCGAGTGTGGCTTGGGGTTACTGCTAATGGTACTGAAATTCCACCCCGAGCCACACTCAGGAATACCGCCAGGGAGGTTAACATAAGAATGTCAGTATGCGGCATACACCTCCTTTTCACATATGAACTTCATTCTCCATCACTTGATCAGTCACCACAGAGACAATAGAACACCCAACTCCTCCACATATATAAATTTAAAAAAAAAACAGACCAGGAGAAATATCATAATGCACCATGTTTATTAGTTAAAAAGTTCCCAAGCCATAAAATGTAATGCGCTCACTTTTCACAGTGCCTCCCTGGTACCCAGAATGGCTAGCCAGCCAGGAGTCACTGCTGCTCTGCAAAGTTTTGGAGCCAGCGTGCGCTTCAAACAGGAAAATTGATATCACAGCCGTAAGTCTTGCCTCTATGCCTTTCGTCACATCCAAGACGTCATCAGGATCAAGCTAGGTGCTATCACTTCTGTTTAATTCATACAATATGAAATTCACTCTATGCCAAATTTACAACTAGTAGGCCAATCATTAAATCCAACAAAAAGAATGCCCCGAGTACACACTAAAATGCCCAACAGTTAATTATGCAAAAGCAGTCTCAGCCCAGAGCATATGAAAATATTCACTCTCCTGCACTGTGTGGCAAGTCCCAACATGTTATCAGACTCTAACTACATGTTAGTATAAGTGGATAATGTATTTTAAAAATACAGTGTTCACTCTTCCCTAATTGGGTGACCTATCTCTAGGCCTATGCTCCCTCTGAGTTCTTCTATGTGTTCAGTTCATTTTAACTCCCCCAGTCTTTGGAAGGCAGCGAGGTGGGCATTGTCCACATATATATTGGAAAAAAAAAAACATTTGCGCCTTGGGAATTTATAAGGGGGCTGCTGCTGTATGAATTGTTCCCATAAATGGGGCAAAGGATTTGTATTTAAAAAATACAGAGCTCGCTCTTCCCTAATTGGGTAACCTATCAGTCAAACCCCTTATTCTAGTTTATTAAAGGTAATATGTAACAATATGTGAATGGATGAAACCCTAGAGACCTGTTAGGCTCTAATTATACTCAATTCATTGGTAACATTAATATTAAAAGTGCTGCTAGTGCATACAAAGTGCTGTTTACACAGTGCTATATATCTGTGCAAATATACATAATAATTGTACAAGCTTATAAAAGTCCATTCATTTAAATAATAAATAATAAAGTGCTTCTGTGCTCAAAAGTGCTCCTTTAAAATTCAGTGACTTTTAGTGATCCATAGATCATACTTCTATTAGCTTGCCAGGGTCCAACAGATTCAGTGAGTTGACACTGGGTTTTGTCTACACTCACCAAATCTGTTGGACCCTTGTATCGTACAATAAAAAGGGTCATAATGGCTTGCAGGTCACTTTTTCGGGGACCTTACCCACTTTAGGATCCTCCGGGTGCTCCTTGTGTTGCCACACTCTTTCCAGACAAAACCTTTAGATGGTAATATTGGCAGGCATTCTGCTTGTTAGGAACTCCTCATAGTGTGATATCTTTTAGCTTTTTATTACAGCATAAGCTAAGAGAAGTATGATCTAATACTTTAACCAGGCAAAAAATGTCTTTAAAATGGCTCCACAGAACAAGGGATAGTGGACGCTATAGGATTCCTTAGCATGCATACGCCTCCTGGGCCGGTAGTGACGTCAGGGAGAGCAATCTTGATGCATTTCACTTTTGAAAATGTCACAAAGAAGTGATGAAACACGGCAAATTTGGTCTCCCTGACGGCACTACTGACCCGGGAGGTGTACACAGGCTAAGGAATCCTATAGCGTCCATTATCCCTTGTACTGTGGGGCTGTTATTAAAGACATTTTTTGCCTTTTTAAAGTATTTTATCACACTATCTGTTAGCTTATGCTGTAATAAAAAGCTAAAAGATATCACACTATGAGGAGTTCTTTCTACCTAACAAGCGGAATGCCAGCCAGTAGTACCATGTAAATGTTTTTTCTGAAAAGAGTGTGGCAACACAAGGAGCACCCAGAGGATCCTAAAGTGGGTAAGGTCCCCCCCAAAGAGAGACCTGCAGGCCCTTATGAGCCTTTTTATCGTACGATACAAGGGTCCAACAGATCTGGAGAGTGTGGACAAAACCCAGTGTCACATGGATCACTAAAAGTTACGGAATTTTAAAGGAGCACTTTTGAGTACAGACGCACTTTATTATTTAAATGAATGGATTTGTATAAGCTTGCACAATTATTATGTATATTTGCACAGATATATAGCACTGTGGAAACAGCACTTTGTATGCTCTAGTGGCACTTTTAATATGGATATTACCAATGAATTGAGTATAATTAGAGGTGAACAGGTCTCTAGGGTTTCATCCATTCACATATTGCTACATATTACCTTTAATAAACTAGAATAAGGGGTTTGACTGATAGATGTCCCAATTAGGGAAGAGTGAGCTCTGTATTTTTTAAATACAAATCCTTTGCCCCATTTATGAGAACAATTCATACAGCAGCAGCCCCCTTATAAATTCCCAAGGCGCAAATGTTTTTTTTCCAATATATGTTTGTGGACAATGCACACCTCGCTGCCTTCCAAAGACTGGGGGAATCAAAATGAACTGAAAGCATAGAAGAACTCAGAGGGAGCATAGACCTAGCACATTATCCTCAATACACGTTTTTATTTAATAAAGTAGAGGTGAATATACTCACAAACCAGTACTTGTGTCATAGCATATCATAAAATCATCCGCTTAAATCCATATGTGAAAATCCACAACACCTGAAATCACATCGGCTAATGCGTTTCAAGGTTTTCCTCTTCTTCAGAGCCTACAGAACATGTCCATTTCACACTTACATATGGTGTACTGACTCAAATGGTAGTATCCCTTTATGGGTCAATCTCATAATTTCTTAGTGCCCAATGCAATAAAAAGGTGGGTAGATAGGTTAAGGCCCCCTTCACACTTGTGCAAACTGAAAGTCGCACAATTTTGCCACGACTTTTGCTGTGAGTTTGCCGTGACTCCGACGTGACCCGAAGTAATGCCCGTACAATCCAGAAGTCCATGGACTCCAAGTCGTACTAAATTCGGAGCAAAGCAGTGCAGGGACCACTCCAAGGTCACACAGACACGATTGGCACCCATTGGAAATCATGGAGTACGATCTGTCATGCGACTCCATAGTTCCAAGTCGCAGGACAAGTGCGAAAGGGGCCCGAGTGAAATACATTAACATAAAATATCTAGCATATAGTATATAGTGGAATATAACTAATTCCTAACCGGTTATACACTGACCAGAGTTGAATAAAAGTAAACCTTACAATAAATATCACAATAAATGTCACAATAAAAATGGGTAAAAATGAAAGAATAAAAATTGAGATATACATATACACACAAATACAAATGTGCATAGATAAAACATAGATGAGAAACTAAATACAAATAAATATTTACTAAGAGGCACATTATTAGAGTACAAAACAATACATGTGAGTAACAAACTTACTATAAAGGTAAAAACAAAACAGGGGTTAAAATAATATGCAGTGCTATCTAGTGGTGTACATGCATACTGCTACTAGATAATGGACCTTTCTACCTTATTATAAATGCATTTTCTTTAAACTGTGTAAAAAAAATGTGAAATATATAACATTTTAAAATGATGTATATAAAAATTATGTAGAGAAAAATGTTTTATTTAAAATGATTTATATAGCCTAGGACTAACATTTTGCATGTATTACTATATTCTCACTTAGGCAAATAAACATTAATTTAATTATAATAAAAATAGAAGGTTCCACTGTATTAAAATATATAATGTTATGTAATTTGCATACCTCAAAAATTTGTAATTAACCTGCTTAAATCTATTTCAATATTCATACCATGGTTTTAATGTTTCTAACGCATATATCTAACAAATCTCTGGAAATCTCTTTTTTAATGTTTGACCCTCTCCAGTGTCTTATTACCTTATCTATGCCATGTAAAACCAAGGAACTGGGATCCTTTTACTTAACTAAAATGGTTTGAAACGCTGTGCTTTCAAAAGCCTTTATGGGTGTTATTAATGTGAACCAAGAGTTTTCTTTAAGGTCTGCCTACATACTGGAGAGCATGTTGGTGTAGAGCCTTCACAGATATGTTGCTAGTTAGATTAGGCAAATTTAGTTCTTGTGGCTCTCATGTAATCAAGAAAGTGGCTTGTGATTACGTTGGGCTGACTTTGGTGCAGGCTTGACTGCTTCCCCCTGTTGTCTGGAGGCTTTCAAAATATAGTGGATGGGAGAATCCGATGATTAGCCTGAATATTTATGTGGCTCCAGCCAATCCCTGGAAGAAGGTGCTCAGAAGGTGGCTGGGAGAGTGTATAAATGGTTTGGAGCCTCAAACAGCAGGGTTCTTTTCCAGAAGGGAAAGGTTCCTAGACAGAAGGGCAGCTGACCTTCTAGGCAGCCCAGCTGAAGATTCCGCTTGCTAAGCTGGGGGGGGGGCTATCCTTCTGCAAACTCTTTTGAGGCTAAGAGAAGGGTTCCACTGGGGATCCAGCCTAGAAGATTCACTGAGGAAACTTTCTCCCTGAGTCTGGAGGTAGGCATCCAAATACCTGGGGATGCCGTGAGTACAGACCTAAGTGAAGCATCCTAGTGACAGTTTCCTAAGCCAGATGAGTAAATGTTGCTGATTGCCTAGCTGCCCCTATACTAGTACTACATAGGTAACATTTTTACTATCACAAATACATTTACAGTTGTGCTCATAAATTTTCAGAGAAAATGAATGAAAACACAAAAAACATTTCTTTCACTCATGGTTCTTGTTTGGCTGAAGCCATTTATTATCAATCAACTGTGTTTACTCTTTTTAAATAATGACAACAGAAACTACCCAAATGACCCTGATCAAAAGTTTACACAGCCTGGTGATTTTGGCCTGATAACATGCACACAAATTGACAGGAAGGGGTTTGAATGTCTATTAAAGGTAACCATCCTCACCTGTGATCTGTTTGCTTGTAATTAGTGTGTGTGTATAAAAGGTCAATGAGTTTCTGGACTCCTGACAGACCCTTGCATCCAGTGCTGCACTGACGTTTCTGGATTCTGAGTCATGGGGAAAGCAAAAGAATTGTCAAAGTATCTGCAGGAAAAGGTAGTTGAGCTGTATAAAACAGGAAAGGGGTATAAAGATATCCAAGAAATTGAGAATGCCAATCAGCAGTGTTCAAACTCTAATCAAGAAGTGGAAAATGAGGGGTTCTGTTGAAACCAAACCACGGTCAGATAGACCAACTAAAATTTCAGCCACAACTGCCAGGAAAATAGTTTGGGATGCAAAGAAAAACCCACAAATAACTTCAGTTGAAATACAGGACTCTCTGAAAACATGTGGTGTGGCTGTTTCAAGATGCACAATATGAAGGCACTTGAAGAAAGATGGGCTGCTTGGTCGAGTTGCCAGAAGAAAGCCATTACTATGCAAATGCACAAAGTATCCTGCTTACAATACGCCAAACAGCACAGAGACAAGCCTCAAACCTTCTGGCACAAAGTCATTTGGAGTGATGAGACCAAAATTGAGATTTTTGGCCACAACCATAAACGTTACATTTGGAGAGTCAACAAGGCCTATGATGAAAGGTATTAACCATTCCTACTGTGAAACACAGAGGTGGATTGCTGATGTTTTGGGAATGTGTGAGCTACAAAGGCACAGGAAATTCGGTCAAAATTGATGGCAAGATGAATGCAGAATGTTATCAAAAAATACTGGAGGAACATTTGCATTCATCAGCTGCGCATGGGATGTGCTTGGACATACCAACATGACAATTATCCAAAACACAAGGTCAATTCGACTTGTCATTGGCTACAGCAGAATAAAATGAAGGTTCTGGAGTGGCCATCTCAGTCTCCTGTCCTCAATATCATTGAGCCACTCTGGGGAGATCTTTAACATGCAGTTCATGCAAGACAGCCCAAGAATTTACAGGAACCGGAGGCTTATTGCCAAGAGGAATGGGCAGCTTTACCATCTGAGAAGATAAAGAACCTCATCCACAAATACCACAAAAGACTTCAAGCTATCATTGATGTTAAAGGGGGCAATACACGGTATTAAGAACTGAGGTACGTAAACTTGATCAGGGTCATTTGGGTAGTTTCTGTTGTCATTATGATTCAAAAAGAGTAAACACAGTTGATTGATAATAAATGGCTTCAGCCAAACACTAACCATGAGTGAAAGAAAAGTTTTTGTTTTATCATTTTTCTGATATTCTCTGAAAAATGGCAAGACAGCCCAAGAATTTCCAGGAACTAAGGCTTTTTTCCAAGGGGGAAAATAGCCAAGAAATCATAAATTCTGCCAGGGTATGTAATCTTAGGAGCACCACTGTATCTATTTTATACTTCTTACAAGTTTGGTTAGATTGGAATTCGGTCCTCTTTTTTTCTTTACATCTAGTTATTGTACATGATAAACATATTTTACATTTGAACAATTTTGTTTCTTAATCCAGGGGCTTTCCTGTATCTGAATTTCAGTTTTCTTGGTAGTATTTGTCCTAATGTGGTGTCCCTAAGTAATATGGGCCAATATTTTCTTATACTTTTCTGTATTTCTTTGCGCTGCCTGTTAAACCCTGTGATGAATGTTGTATCAAAAGACTGGGTGTCTTACACTCATAAGTATAACATAGATACATTTATTTCATGTGATAGTACACATGTTATGTACATGTTGGAGTGCCCCTGTGGCCTCCAGTACTTAGGCAGAATTACTAGGAAACTCAGCATTAATGAGCATATTGATAACATTCATAGAGGCTTTAGAAAACACAGCGTCTTAAATTCTTTTGGGACCTTTTTTTAAGGATCCCAGTTGCTTGTTTTTCATGGCATATATAAGGTAGTAAGACAATGGAGAGGATCAAACCTTAAAAAGAGATTTGAAGAAATGAGAATCGCTGGATATACACGCTAGAAACATTAAGGCTAGGTTCACATCTATATGGTTTTTTAGTACATTTGCAGATCCACAGAAACACACTACAATACATTTACTCTTATTTTCTATGGGTCATGTTTACATCTATGCAGTTTCCTGCAATTAGGGATGGGAAGAACGACCCCGTTTGGTTCGCACCAGAACTTTCGAACATCGCAAAAGTTCGGAACTGAATAACGAACCATATTGAAGTCTATGGAACCAAAACGTAAAAATCAAAAAAGTGTCCATTTTGAAGGCTTACATGCAAGTAATTAGGCATACAATGGTTATGAGGGTCTGGGTACTGCCCTGGAGGACATGTATCAATGAAAAAAAGTTTGTAAGAAACGTAATTTTTAAATGAGCCGTGATTTATTGATGCTTAAAGTGAAAGCATAAAAATGAAATTCCTTTCAATATAGTGCCTGGGGTGTCCCCTTAGTCTACCTGTAAAGTGGCACATCTGTACTGTGTATAGAAGCTGCTGCAGCAAAAATTTCATTTATAAAGCCAAAAAAATCACAACAGCTTGGGAAGCCCGTCTGTATGATGAAGCCACAATGTAGTGCACTGGGAACAAGATTAGAGATTTTTTGGATAAATTATGGTGTCTCTTCTAAAGACTTTGGATTTCTATCAAAGGGGTGTGGAAAAATTGGTCTTTGGGTGTCGGTGGCACCTTCCCACCATAACCCTATTGAGATACTCTTAATGAAAGCAAGAATTGTCAAACAGGTGCGGAAAAATTGGTCTTTGGGTGTTAATTGTGCCCATGAAACCTACACCAAAAACATTCTTCCAGATGAGATCAACACCCACAACGTTAGTCAGCCTAGAAGTCCTGCAGAGATTCCACATCCCAAAAACACTTAATTGGCAACATCAGCATCAGGGGTTTCATAGCTGCTGGTAATCCAGGATTGTGTCAGGACCTGGGATTGAACCTGGGACTTCTTCCGTGTCTGGCATTGATCCTTCTCACTGAGCTATCTGAGATACTGGACAGCTCCTTGCCTGACCTGTTGGATATTCTGCCTGGTCCATTAGACAACCCTGTCTTATGTCTTGATTGCTGGTGAACCTTGAACTTCTTGCTCCTCCCATGAACTTCCTTTATAAGCCTTGTCTCTGCACTTCCTCTTTGCCAGGTTATTGTGCTTTCTCAGCCAGTGCCTTGCTCTTATCTCCCCTGCTGTTGTCTGGATTTGCTACCATTCATTATCTTTATCTGCTCATCCGCTACTGGACCCCGGTTTGCTAACACCCTGGTGGGGCAATCCTGAGGACCGCGACCTGGTACTGACACCCAGCTAAGTCCATCTCCACCATCAGGAGCTCTGGTGAACACCGGTTGGTACTTAGATTCCGCACCTCAGGTGAGCCTGTGTCATCTGCCAGGGTGACTACGAAACTGCTATAGCAACTGGTCTTCGAGCCTGATGCTTGATCGTGACAGAATAACCTGGCCTAAAACATGGAGGCCGCTATAGCAAACGCCATGGCTCCTTTCAGGCAGCAAATCGCAGAGTTGCAGAAGTTTGGTGTTACTTACCAAGGAAAATTTGCCGGACTAGAAAATATGGTGAAAGGGCAACATGAAGAGATCCGTGCTCTGCAAAAACAATTGCTGGACCTACGTTCCCGAGATGATGCTAACGCACATATGCCTCATCCACCCAAGTTTAATGGAGATCACCGCCATTACAGAGGTTTTCTTAACCAGTGTCGCATATATTTCCAAATGCGACCCGCTGCATTCAGTTCTGAAAAACAGAAGGTAATGTTTGTTATCAACCTCCTGACTGGGGAAGCTCTAGCCTGGGCTTCCCCTTACATAGAACAAGACAGTGCCACCCTGAATAATTTCCAGACTTTTGAGGCCGCGATGAATCAGGTTTTTGATGATCCCAACCGCTGTGCTACTGCTGAAGCAAAGTTGCATAGTTTACGGCAGGGTAAACGTTCTGTTGCTGAGTACACTGCGGAATTCAGACGTTGGATCACAGATACCACTTGGAACCCAGCAGCGCAAAAAAGTCAGTTCCGCTAAGGGCTTTCTGAACAGGTAAAAGATGAGCTTGCCAGAGTGGAGACTCCTAATGATCTCGAGGCGTTCATCCAACTATGTATCCGAATTGATCAAAGACTTACAGAAAGGAGGAAGGAGAGACTGGGAATGTTTGGAAGTAATAGTGGCATGCATTTCTCTGCAAATCAATTTGTTCAGAAGGATCTAAGAGCTTCTCCAGATTCTGACACAGCTGAACCTATGCAGGTTGATGCAATTAAGAGATCCATGTCTACTCAGGAGAAAGAGAGAAGACGTTCAGAGAACCTGTGTCTATATTGTGGGGACTCTGGGCATTATGCAGTTAACTGTCCTAACAAGGTTAGAAGAACAATTGCGATGACTGATGTGATAATGCCTGAGCAAATAAACTCTATTACTCAGTCAATCTCCCCATTGATTCAGGAAGAGAATAAAGTCCATTATGTACTATCTCATTTTATCATCCCTATTAAACTTATATCTGAGGGTATTGAAATTCCTTGTTCTGCTATGCTGGACTCTGGGGCTGGGGGGAACTTTATGGACATAGAATTTGCCCACAGCAATAATATCCAAACGAGAAATAAGTCTGCTCTTATCGATATGGAGACGGTCGATGGTTCACCCTTAACTTCAGGACCTGTTACCCATGAAACAGTCCCATTGGTACTGCAGTTTTAAGCTAACCATCATGAGACCATCAGTTTTCAGCTGATTACGTCACCTAAATTTCCTGTCATCCTGGGTATTCCTTGGTTTTCCACCCATAACCCCTCCATCAACTGGGAAGCACGGATTGTAGACTTTACGTCACCCCATTGTGAGGAATTCTGTAGGGAACCTTGTCAAACAAGTTCTTTGCCGGTCAAGGAATCACAGGTGGATGTGGTTACTATGCAGTCATATGACAACCTGCCTCCACGATATCATGAGTTCCAGGATGTCTGTGATAAGAAGAGTGTTGATCAGTTACCACCTCATCGCCCATATGATTGTCCCATTGAACTGCTCCCAGGAGCTGAAATACCTTTTGGTCGCCTTTTTAACCTTTCTGAACCTGAATTAAAGGTTCTCAGGGAATGGATTGATGATAATTTAAAGAAGGGCTTCATTAGACCCTCAACGTCTCCTGCAGGGGCGGCCCTGTTCTTTGTTGCAAAGAAAGATTCCACCTTGCGTCCATGCATTTACTACCGGGACTTGAATAAAATCACTATTAAAAACCGCTATCCACTTCCTTTAATCTCTGAAATGTTGGAAAGACTCCGTTCTGCCAAAGTATTCACAAAACTAGACTTACTGGGGGCATATAACCTAATCCGCATGCGTCAAGGAGACGAATGGAAAACCGCCTTTAGAACCAGATATGGCCATTTTGAGTCCCTGGTTATGCCTTTTGGCCTCTGTAATGCTCCTGCCACTTTCCAACACTTCATCAATGATGTTTTTCGAGATCTATTGGACCAGTTTGTAATTGCTTATCTGGATGATATTCTCATCTTTTCTAATAACTTGGAGGAGCATCGCAAACATGTTTGCACTGTCTTTGAAAGGCAGAACCAACTTTATATTAAATTGGAGAAATGTGAACGAACCCAGATGCACTTCTTGGGATATATCATTTCTCCTAAAGGAGTAAGCATGGATCCTGAGAAGATCAAAGCAGTAGTGGATTGGCCTGCCCCTAGAAATATCAAAGAAATACAACGATTTGTTGGTTTTGCCAATTTCTACAGAAAATTCATAAGAAACTTCTCTAAAGTGATAGCACCAATTACACAACTGACAAAGAAAGGGATGCCCTTTGTGTGGTCAACTGAGGCACAGACTGCTTTTATTAAGCTGAAGACTCTTTTCACTTCTGCGCCAATATTGATACATCCTGATCCTGAAGTTCCCTTTATAGTGGAAGTGGATGCCTCAGACTCTGCTGTGGGAGCTATCCTTTCTCAGTGAAAAGGTGAAAAGATGCAGCTTCATCCTTGTGCGTATTTCTCTCGCTTAATGTCATCAGCCGAAAGAAATTATGACATTGGGAATAAGGAGTTACTGGCAATTAAGGAAGCCTTTTCTGAATGGAGGCATCTGTTGGAAGGGGCTAAGCATCCGGTAACTGTTCTTACTGATCATAAAAATCTAGAATTTATTCGTTCTGCCAAGAGGATGTCTTCTAGACAAGCACGTTGGTCACTGTTCTTTTCCAGGTTGAATTTCATTATCTCGTATCGACCTGGGTCAAGGAATGGTAAGGCCGATGCATTATCAAGGATGTTGACTGAACCATACCAGGAAGGGAAACCTGAATGTACTATCCTGCCTCAAAAGAACTTCATAGGGGCCACGGGTTTCAAGACATTTGTGAGTCTTCTAAAGGAGGGGTATGAAAATGACCCCCTTCTCAATCATCTGCCTACAGATATTAAACTTGTGTACAAGAACGGCTTTTGGACCCATGCACATAGTCTCTATGTACCCGAATCTGCTCGGATTGAAGCCCTCAGGTTGGTTCATGACTCAAAACTTGCTGGGCATTTTGGGATTTCCAAAACAGAAGAACTCTTGTCACGTTCCTTTTGGTGGCCCAGCTATAAGAAAGATGTCAAACACAATGTGTCCTCATGTCTGACCTGTGCACGCAGTAAGACTCCCCGAGCCTCTCCTTTGGGGTTGCTCCAGCCACTTCCTGTTCCATCAAGACCATGGGGATCAATCTCCATGGACTTTGTGGTAGATTTACCTCCCTCAAAAGAAATGACCACTATTTTGGTCGTTGTTGACAGTCTCACCAAGATGGCTCATTTTATACCTGTTAAGGGGTGCCTTCTGCTGAACAGACTGCTGAGTTAATGGTTCGAGAAGTATTTAAACTACATGGAATTCCTGACGATGTGGTGTCTGATAGAGGAGTACAGTTTACTTCAAAATTTTGGAAAAATTTTTGCTCAGCCTTAGGTGTAACAGTTAATCTATCTTCTGCTTTTCATCCCCAGTCTAATGGCCAGACCGAGAGGACCAATCAAACATTGGAGCAGTACCTTCAATGTTTTATCAGTTATCTCCAGGATGACTGGGTGGATTATCTTTGTACAGCAGAGTTTGCTTACAACAATTCTAAACATAGCTCCACTTCTCAAAGTCCTTTTTATTTAAACAACGGGTATCATCCAGTCTTTATTCCTGATCTCCCTATCTCAACTCCAATTCCTTCTGTTACCAACAGATTAACTACTTTGCGGGAGATTCAAGAGAAATTGATTGAGACTTTGAGGGAGGCTCAGGAATGTTACAAGAAGGCTGCTGACATCGCAGAGCACTTCCTACTTTTCATGTGGGTGACAAAGTTTGGTTATCAACCAAAAATTTGAAGATTCATGTTCCGTCTGCAAAGCTGTACCAAAAGTTTGTAGGACCATTCAAGATTTCTGCTGAGATCAATCCAGTTACCTTTCGGTTAAAACTTCCTGACAGTATGAAAATTCACCCTGTGTTTTACATATCGCTTCTTAAACCATTTCAGGAAAATCCTTTTTCTGGAAGAATTCTTCCACCTCCTCCACCAGTTGAGGTACAGGGTGAAGTAGAATTTGTGGTGGAGAAAATTCTTGATTCTAGGACCTTTAGAAACAAGCTACAATATCTGGTCCAATGGGAAGGATATGGGCCAGTAGAAAATTCTTGGGAACCTGAGGAGAATGTTCATGCCCCTAGATTAACAAGAGAATTCCACCAGAGGTTTCCTCACAAACCCATTCCTAAGACGTCCAGAGGATGTCCTGAGGGGAGTACTGTCAGGACCTGGGATTGAACCTGGGACTTCTTCCGTGTCTGGCATTGATCCTTCTCACTGAGCTATCTGAGATGCTGGACAGCTCCCTGCCTGATCTGTTGGATATTCTGTCTGGTCCATTAGACAACCCTGTCTTATGTCTTGATTGCTGGTGAACCTTGAACTTCTTGCTCCTCCCATGAACTTCCTTTATAAGCCTTGTCTCTGCATTGCCTCTTTGCCAGGTTATCGTGCTTTCTCAGCCAGTGCCTTGCTCTTATCTCCCCTGCTGTTGTCCGGGTTTGCTACCATTCGTTATCGACCCCTGGCTTGCTCCACGACTACTCTACTGCCTGATCCCAACCTGCAACTACTCGTTACCGACCTTTTGGCTTGACTACCGATCACGCTCCCGTCTGATCCTTATCTGCTCATCCGCTACTGGACCCCGGTTTGCTAACACCCTGGTGGGGCAATCCTGAGGATCGCGACCTGGTACTGACTCGCAGCTAAGTCCATCTCCACCATCAGGAGCTCTGGTGAACACCGGTTAGTACTTAGATTCCGCACCTCAGGTGAGCCTGTGTCATCTGCCAGGATGACTATGAAACTGCTATAGCAACTGGTCTTCGAGCCTGACGCTTGATCGTGACAGATTGATTCATTTTGATAAAAGTCAGACGGTCCACGGAGTCTGTGGATAAACATGTTCTATTATCTGTAACAAAACCTCCAGCACCACTGAATTCCCATTCAGAAAGCACCCTGGATGCAGGACAGCCCAGGAGCTCAATTGCATACTGGGCAATTCTGGCCAGTGGTCTATTCTCTTGACCCAGTAAGCCAGTGGATCGTCGATTGAAAAGCTCTCCATCTCTGTTTTCGCCTCTAGATAATCATCCACCAAGGACTAAGAAAATTGAGAAATGCATCACCTAGGCAGCCGCCTTCTCCACCGCTCCTCTCTTGACTAACAGAAGCCTCAAAATGATGTTTTCCACGACACTGTAACCTACCAGAGTCAGGAAAAGCATTTGATAAACTCCTCTTTAAGGTTTTCTCAAGAGATTTCATCTTCTGCACTCTCTGTGGGAACGGGATGAGTTCTGAGACTTTCCCCTTGTATCGGTGGTCAAGGAGGGTTGCCAACCAATAGCGATCCTTCTCCTTTACGCCACGTATTCTTGCGTCCTTTTGTAGGCTTTGAAGCATGAGGGAGCCCATGCACTCCAAAATTGCGGAAACTTAAGAAGCAGACTTCTTGGGGTCACTCAGGATTACTATATCTGGAACTGCCTCCTCACAGCCACGTACTACTCCCAAGGTTTCTGGGGATGGAAAACCATCTCTCACTGTTTGATGTATGTCTTCCTCTGCTTTAATGCCTCCAAAACTGCCAGAATCATCATCCCACCTCCTTCTCCTCCTCTCTCTCATCTTGGGTGTTCTGTGGCGTAGGAACAATGGTATCTGCATAAAGTGGACCTTGAGAGGAAAGGAAGTCCTCCTCTTACTCCTGCTGCTCTGCCTCGAGTGCCATGTCCATAATGTCACTGATGCATGCATTGTCACAGCTCCCCATTATTGTGGCCTCCTCAAATGGTGACAGTACAATGCATGCATCCTTTATGAGCAGCCATTGAATAGCCCTTTGACCGATTCGGGGGTATTTGAGGTTCATAGGAGCATTCAGCAGAGGAGGGCATGGAGGAGATGGAGGGGGTAGAGCTAACAAATTTTGCATCATCAGCAGCTGTAAGGAGACGTGGGAACACAACAAGCTGCAGCACTGATCTGCTTCCTTCCAAGTTACCCAGTGTGCTGTGAGCAAAATATATCATCGCTGCCCATGCTTGCTCACGTGTCAGCAGTAACATGGACTTTGCGGCTGACTGCCTTGCCCAATAATGCCACAACATTTCCTTCCATGTGATGGTAGAGAGCTGGAATGGCCTTACATGAAAAGAAATAGTGACTGAGAACCTGCCATTGTGGTACAGCACATTCTGCAAATTCACGGAAGGGGGCAGAATTCACCAGGCGAAAAGGCAGAAGTTGTAGAGGCAGCAGCTTTGACAAGCTTGCATTTAGACGCTGGGCATGTGGGTGGCAGTGACTGTATTTTTTTTTTCCACTGCAGCAGATGGGGCAGAGAAATTTGCTGGCTATAGTCTACAGCTGGTGGTGTGCCACTGGTAGATGTGTAGCAATGATCTGGGACACCCTGCGCTATACCATCATCCCTGTTAGTGGAGGCTGCTGAGAGGTCGTGAGGTATAGCAGGGGCAGATTGAGGTAAGGAGGAGGGCCAGGTTTGTGCCCCTTTTGTGTGGCTTTTAGGTGCTCTTGCCAATGGGCTGAATGGTGAGAGGTTAAATGCCCTGTCAAGCATGTGGTACCCAAATGACTGGTATTTATGCCATGCTTGATGTGCTTGAGACAAAGTTTGCAAATAGCAACAGTGCGATCGGCTGCACATGTACTAAAAAAGGCCCAGACAGCTGAGCTGTGGGAAATGGGTCGGGAGATAACAGCTCCACAATGTGATGGAATAGGGTGACTGCTCTCTACTCACTATGATGGCTGCCTCGTTGGGGTTGTGCGTCACGCTCACTTTCCTCCTCTGCTCTATCTCTCACCTAAGTCTCATCAGTGACATCATCATCGCCTCCATCCTCATTACCACTGGAGACAACTTGGCAATACACTGTGGCTTGGGAAACATGAATGCCAATTTGTGTACCAGTGTTCTCCCCTCTCTGTAGGCTCATGTTACTGCCTTCCTCAACCTCAGAACCAACATCTGAATCAAGTAATGGCTGTACATCGTCAAGGAGCAAGTGACGGATGCTGTGCTCAAATAACTCAGCTGACTCCATGGCTGATGCTGGGGCTATGGCAGGAATATCTGTGGACAAGGAAGCAGGTTTAGCCACTCTGGCAACTGCAGGAGGATGAGGATGGTTTAGTAAGCCAGTCCACCACCTCCTCTGCATTATGTGGCTGGCTAGCATGGGCAACATCACTAAACAAAGGAAATAATGCTCTGCCTGAGGACTGACCACGTCCACATTTGCCTGTCCACATATCTGCTGCTGGCCCCCTTACAGTGCCATGGGAATGTCTGCCTCTCCTTGTTGTCTTCCCAGACATGATGGGGGCGGTGCTTATTAACATAATGTAATAAAGATGTGGAAATGTGTACGTGGATGCACTTTAATCAATTGAAAGTGGTGCTTGGTGCACTTTAATTTGAGTACTCACTACACAGACATACTCCATGTATACACTATAATATATTGCAATATACTGCGTCAAATGTGCAGTAATGCACAGAAATATACTACGTTAAACGTGCACTAACACAATGAAAAAAACGGTGTTAGACTTGCAGTAATGCACAGAACTATATGGTGTTAAACTTGCAGTAATGCACAGAACTATATGGTGTTAAACTTGCAGTAACGTACAGAACTATACGGAGTTAAACTTGCAGTAATGCAATGAAATATACGGCGTTAAACTTGCAGTAATGAACAGAACTATATGGCGTTAAACTTGCAGTAAAGCTATGAAATATACAACGTTAAACTTGCAGTAACGCACAGAACTATATGATGTTAAATTTGCAGCAACGCACAGAACTATATGGCGTTAAATTTGCAGTAATGCAAAGAACTATATGGTGTTAAACTTGCAGTAACGCACAGAACTATATGGCGTTAAATTTGCAGTAATGCAAAGAACTATATGGTGTTAAACTTGCAGTAACACACAGAACTATATGGAGTTAAACTTGCAGTAATGCAATGAAATATACAGCGTTAAACTTGCAGTAACGCACAGAACTATATGGTGTTAAACTTGCAGTAACACACAGAACTATATGGTGTTAAACTTGCAGTAATGCAATGAAATATACGGCGTTAAACTTGCAGTAAAGAACTGAACTATATGGCGTTAAACTTGCAGTAAAGCTATGAAATATACAATGTTAAACTTGCAGTAACGCACAGAACTATACAGAGTTAAACTTGCAGTAATGCAATGAAATATACAGTGTTAAATGTGCACAGAACTATATGGCGTTAAAATTGCAGTAAAGCTATGAAATATACCGTGTTAATCTTGCAGTAATGCACATAACTATATGGCGTTAAACTTGCAGTAACACACAGAACTATATGGTGTTAAACTTGCAGTAATGCATAGAACTATATGGCGTTAAACTTGCAGTAACGCAATGAAATACATGGCGTTAAACTTGCAGTAACGCACAGAACTATACAGAATTAAACTAGCAGTAATGCAATGAAATATACGGCGTTAAACTTGCAGCAAAGCACAGAACTATATGGCGTTAAACTTGCAGTAAAGCTCTGAAATATACTGCATTAAACTTGCAGTAACGCACAAAACTATATGGTGTTAAACTTGCAATAACGCACAGAACTATATGGTGTTAAACTTACATCAACACACAGAAATATACAGAGTTAAACTTGCATTAATGCAATGAAATATAAGGCGTTAAACTTGCAGTACTGCACAGAACTATATGGCGTTAAACTTGCAGTAACGCACAGAAATATAGGGTGTTAAACTGGCAGTAACGCACAGAATTGTACAGAGTTAAACTTGCAGTAATGCTGTGAAATATACGGCATTAGACTTGCAGTAACACACAGAATTATATGGCGTTAAACTTGCAGTAACGCACAGAACTATATGGTGTTAAACTTACAGCAACACACAGAAATATACGGAGTTAAACTTGCAGTAATGCAATGAAATATACGGCGTTATACTTGCAGTAATGCACAGAACTATATGGCATTAAACTTGCAGTAACGTTATGAAATATATGGCGTTAAACGTGCAGTAACGCACAGAACTGTATGCTGTTAAACTTGCAGTAATGCTATGAAATATACAGCATTAAACTTGCAGTAGCACACAGAAATATGTGGTGTTAAACTTGTAGTAATGCACAGAACTATATGGCGTTAAACTTGCAATAATGCAATGAAATATATGGTTCTAGGCGATCACTACACTCACACTGACTGAACTGTCCATAGATTCACACTATTGTAAAGATGAATGGTGGTCACTCACTACACTCACACTGACTGAACTGTTCCTAGATTAACACTTGCTCCATGATTTTTTCTTTGCATGAGGACCCCCTTGACAATCATACCAAACCCTCATCTACGATAAGTGTTTTGTATGTATTTTTAGGGGGAACCCCATGCAATTTTTTTGTGGGGTGCCCCATTAACATCTGTACCAGCCATTCATTTAACCACTTGCTGACCGCCGATCGGCATCTGACGGCGACAGAGTGACTCTGTAAGGCAAAACGCCGTCATATGACGGCGGCTGCTAGATCGCTCACTGTGTCCGGGGAGGGCCAGGGAGCGGGTGCGGCGGATTCGATCTCCGCCGGCTACCCGCGATTCCCCCCCGGAGTGAAAGAACGGAGGTCCGTGTAAGTAAACACGGACCTCCGTTCTGTGAGAGGGGGAAGGACTGTGATCACAGCCTTCCTTTACATGGAAGCTGTGATCACTTCCCTTCCCCTGTTAGGGCAGCCCCCATACAGTAAGAACACGCCCAGGGAACACAGTTAACCCTTAGAGCGCCCCCTGCAGGTTAACCCCTTCAATGCCAATGGCATTTACACAGTAATCAGTGCATTTTTATAGCACTGATTGCTGTATAAATGCCAATGGTCCCAAAAAAGTGTCAAAATGTTCCGACATGTCCGCCCTAATATCGCAGTACCGCTAAAAATCGCAGATCGCCACCATTACTAGTAAAAAATAAAAAAAAAATAAAAACCCCAGAAATGAATTCTCATCATTCGTAAACGCGACCACTTTTGCGCAAACCAATAAATAAACGCAGATTGCGATTTTTTTAATCACAAATATGAGGAAGAATATAAATCGGCCAAAACCGATGAAAAAAAATGTTTTTTTTATATTTTTTTTTTTGGATTTGTATTTTAGCAAAAAGTAAGAAATTTGTTTTTTTTTGCAAAATTGTCGCTCTTCTTTTGTTTATAGCAGCGATCAGAAATGACACAGTGGTGATCAAATACCACCAAAAGAAAGCTCTATTTGTGGGGAAAAAAGGACGCAAATTTCGTTTGGATACAACGTCACACGACCACGCAATTTTCAGTTAAAGCGACGCAGTGCCGGATCGCAAAAAGGGCTCTGGTCCTAAAGTGTGAAATCCTTCCGGGACTGAAGTGGTTAAGATAAGAATCTGGTAAAGATGAAGGGAATACCCTACAATTTTTTAACAAACAAGCAGGAGTAAGGGGCTGTTCACACTAGAATGCGTGTGGGAAACCGGCATTCCATGCCGGTTTCCCACACTGCATTTTGCACTGCCCTTGTGATCTGCAGTGGGAGTCAGTGCAAAGTAAACAACACCCCAAATGCATGTTGCATACATGGCGGGTTTGCCTGCACCAGGTCGCATTTACAAAACTACTATGTTATCCAGTTGCAGTGTGTTTCCAAAAGTAGTGCATGTACTACTTTTGGTATGATGTAGCGCAATTTCAGCTGAAATCGCACTGCACAGAAATGCATGTGAATCGCACAGGAACTGCATAGCATTCCTGTGCAATTCACATGCAGTTCCTAGTGTGAATGGGCCATATAGGAAAAAAGGGGGGAAACTGGTTTCAAGGCCCCCCCTTTTCCTCATGGGATTGTGGCGGCGGCAGTTTCAAGGCCCCCATAGTAATTTAAAACAGATTAGGTCTGGGATTGGCTAGCGCAGTCAGGTGACAGGAAGGAATATTCTGGAAAATGAAAGGGCAGAACAGGATTGGTCAAAAGAGGTCAGATGACTAGGAATGTTCTGGAAAGCTAAGATTCCCCCCTATAAAAAAGGGGTTCCGGGGCTAGATTGGGGCCAGTCACCTGAGGGAGTAACAGGACAGCTCAGAGCTATAGTACTTTGTCCTGTTACCCTTCTGACATGAAGATGCTTCTACGGCAACTTTTAGAAAGGGCAGGAGCTGAAGAAGAGGACTGGCTGAAGAGATGCTTAGCCTTACCATCTGGAAGAGAAAGAGGAGCGCAGACTGAAGAAGAGGCCGCCGGGGCATTGGAGGAACTTGAAGAGCGCGGTCTGGAGCGGAGAAGAGGGACTGAAGGCAGCTGCAGAGAGGAAGAGGAATCCTTAGAAGAGGAAGATCCGGCTCCGGGTCAGCGGTGTGACGACAGGGGGCAGAGAAGCGAAGGAGCCCCAGAGAAGAGGAGGCGCATCCAGCGCCGAAGTTACAGCCCGCCCCCTCACTCATCCTCAGCCAGAGCGGCGTCTGGACCGCTCGTTCGTGGAAAGAAGAAAGGTGTTCGGAGCAAGGAGGACAGCGCTGGGCGTGTCAGAGGGAGAAGCTCAGGAAAGGCTGCGGAAAGGAGTGGAGTTTCGTTGTCTAGGCAACGTGGACCAAGAGGAGACGCTGCACAATTACCCAGGTCAGATGGAGTTGAAGTGTCTGGGTGCGCTTCAGAAACAATGCTGACTCTGTCTCTTATACAC